>RXPK01004614.1:0-60317 GCA_004143645.1 Protaetia brevitarsis | reverse complement strand
CGGTAAACGCACGATGAGAGATCCGGCTCCGCGATAAATAAGCACACGTTACAGTATATGTATATGATTGTGTACACTGAGGAAAGAATGGATTCCCGCGTGAAAGATGGTAATTAGTATCTACGGGTCTTCATGGAAAGATGTATAAAATTAACGACGCATACCATGTTTGGGAATAGCGATTTCTCGTGAGTTATGCACTAGCCGCTTTCTGCAGTTAGCGATTTCAGCCACCGTAGACGCGCAGCTGAGAACACAAAAGCTTTAATGTAGTGTAAATGCCAACTGTTGTTTTAAATGAGAGGAATCCGTATCGGTTCCATGGTCTCACAATATAAAACCAGTAGCAGAAGGGATATTAGGAACAATCTTTGATTTAAACTGTAATGTTACCCCGCTTTAAAAACACGACTGTTATTCGTCATGGATCAGCAGTTGTTAAAAAAAAATCCTCCATCTACATTGTATGTGTGCAGTACGTAAACATTTATCTAAAATTAGGTCAAATTAAAATGTGTGTAACGCTCATTATTATCACCTATTTTTCCAACAGCTAACCAACGTATTATATCCCATACAGCAATTTAATATTTTACTTCATTAACCTGACGCAATGCAATAATTTTGCAGTTTTAAAAAGCGTTGATAGTCATGCTGATACTGTTTTAGATAAATGTTTAGTTTCGTGGTAGTATAAATGATTACCCTTCCATTAGGAAAACATGCCACAGTCTTTTAAGCAGAGGTATACGCAATCATTACTTTGTGCAACTACGTGATCAGGAGAGGGCTTACGAATATAAGCAGATCTGTATTGCGACAGACAGCCAGGCGATGCTGAGGGCACTAGTGAAGCCCAAAATACAATCAAGACTGGTTTGGGAATGTAATTGAGAACTGGATAGCTTGACAGGCCGCAATAAAGTCACTTTGCTGTGGGTACCCGGACATTCAGCAATCGAAGGAAATGAAAAAGCCGATGAGTTAGCAAGAAAAGGATCAGCTGCTTCATATATAGACCCAGAACTTGCTCTGTGTCTAAAATCACAACACGAGAGCAGGTAAGAAGTTGGATCGAAAAGAAACGAAAAGAACACTGGAATAATACATTATTAAGGAACCATCAAAAAAGAAGGCTAAAAATCTGCTGCAACTCAGTAGGAATCATTTCCGCATCGTAACAGGTCCCCTACCATGGCATCTCATACACTGAAAGTACACTCACAGAGAATTGGGGATAACACTGGAGATACCAAACATATTCTGTGCGGATACGAAGCTCTGGACGCAAAAAGACAAAAGGCAAATTTTGGCAAGGCAAAAATGAACACACAGAATTACTTCGATCAACCAGTCAGAGACCTGTACAGATTAGTGCAGAGTACTAGGATCCTGGAATGACTAGTATAATTTAATGGCATAAAAGAAATAGGAGACTAAATACAAAAAGCCAAAAAGGTGCAGTGTTTCCGGATAATCAGTGTCAGACGGGTCCAACCCAAAAAAAAAAAGGATAAATGTTGTATATTTCAAAAAGGAAACCTAAAACACCTATGTTACTTAATTGCAATGTATATTCTATTCCATTCCTTGCAAATATTGCAATAAAATCTGTATTGGTCAGTATCTAAGAAGCAGAATCAGACAACATGCACTTGATTGTGCACACAAATCTGTTAAAATACTTTTGTCGGATAATAATTGAAATAGTGGCATAAATTTGACTTCGATAACATCTCCATTCTCAACCACGCCATTGGCTGAAGAGACTTTTTCTCGAAATGTACTACATCAATAAATTTAAAAATAAAACTGTGGATTATCGTTTTAATTTACAAAACTTAAGCAACATTTATTTTTGTATTTTATATCTAGATATGCTTAAGAGAAATATGACTTAACATTTATACCACTACGATTTAATAATAAATTAAATAATTGTTAATGTTAATCATGTCAAGGGCAACCCATGGAGTATGCCCTTCTGTTATTTTTTTTGCATTTTTACCATCTGGTGTGAATTGAAAAGTCGGCCTGGATGTGTGGTAACCGATGGTTGTTTAGCGAGCACATGTTACGTACACGTTCCTAAATTATTCAACTGCCTATTAAAGAATTCGCGATATTTTTTGACCTGTTAGTGAATACAAATAGTTGTAACTTTCTTCCTGATTTTCCTCCATTTCCAAATGTTTTGTTACAAATTAAAAAAGTCGTTTGGAGTCAATATTTTTGTTTTTAAAAAAATTTCTATTCGACTCTACGTAAGGAATATTTCTTAGAATAAGTTCAGCTTATATAGATTATAAAGGAAAAAAGGTTCAAGATGTTGTAGCTATGAACTATACAAAAATAAATAAAAGCAATCACTCGACATAGGTTCATTCTAATACATTACATATTATTTTCTTATATTTTTCAATCAAGTTTAACTTTAAATGCGACGAAACCAGAAGCCAATTTAAAACTTTAGACACATTGAGCGCCTTCCCAGTTGATCACGTGACTTAATGACAGCGAAAACAGGATACTAGTTTTTATTTAAACAATTTCCACATCACAAATAAAAATATTTGGGCAAAATATATTAATTCACTGGCTTTGTGATGTCCGGACATCCTTAAATACGTACAAGATGCCGCACACGAATAGGACAATATCCTGGATCTAATGAGAAACGACTCAATTGTTTGCAAATAAGCTTACACGCTTATTCAATGCGGTACCATATAATGACGGTGTAAGTACTGTTACTTAGCTACAATTAATCACCATATCTATACGGATAATGAATTTTCTATAATTAGTAAACGTTAACTTCTTCCCTAATTTGCGATTTCACACAATGGTAGTCGTGTTTCTTTATGGTAACGCTGTATTCCTGCATTACTATTGCTTAATCTGTTTTAATTTCTTCCTATTTTGCATCAGCTCCTATTCTCATTTATGTTCGTACCATTTTGATTTCTACTTTCATTATCTTCCGGGATTATTGCTTCTAGTTTTTTTTTTGTTATTTGTTCATATCATCTTATGGCTAGCTTCGTTCCCTCGCCTATTTTTCGTTTCGACAATAATATTCTCCTCATTGAGTTTGTTTTGCAATGATGAGGATTCACTTGTATAGGTTAATACTGATAGAGCTATAAATTGCTTTGCATAGTTTCAGCTTTGTGGATTTTCTTTTCTGCAATGATTGTTTTATTAACTTTGTAATGGCGAACGAATTAAAACTAAAAATGTTTCTCCTTCGCCTTTAAATCGTTGATATCAATGCTTCAGCTACTAACCTTCGCTTCTCGACTGCAATTAGACAGGTAAAGCTGTAGACAATGATACCTTTAAGTTACTATTGTACCACTTGCTCACAAATTGCAACAGGCCAATCAATTAATGTTAATTGGTGGCTGCTGCGTTCTACTAACTCATATCCTACTCTTATTTTTTACTTGTATTTAGTAAGAGATATTCTGATATTGAATAAAACATATTTTGTTTGATATCGTGTTCTGAAATAATTATTTACTATAATTAAACTAGAATTATTGCGTAAATTCTACCACAGGCAAATTTAAGCCCGAACGATTCACACAGATATAATTATTTCTGATGTATCTTAATGGTAAGTATATAAATTAGGGCTTGGTTTCAATTAAAATTGCAACAAGGATTGCTGAATGGATGTCTTGAGCTTACTAAATCAAGTAGTTAAACAGGTCACTGTTTTCGACGTTTAGCAACATTCGTGTAATGATTTTTGTTGATGTGTGCTTTTGTAGTGTAAACGTGTGTGGTATTCATAAAAATGAGTGTTGTGAAATAGAATATTATACACATATTATAGAGCTATGAAACAGAAATTAAATTAAATTTCAACTGTTATTAAATTATGGAAAAAATAAATGTTTAATAAGTTGGAAATATCTTGACGGTCAATTACCGAATTATTATGATTTTCATTATTTGAATTAGTTCTAATATGCTACGTGCTTCATAATTTTCTTATTTTGTTAAAGCATGGTTCGATTAAAGTTGAATTTATGGTTGCAATTGTTCATATATTTCTAAAGAGGTAATATTTGATGAATAGTTATTCTTTCTAGTAGAATCCACGCCATTGCAATTACTGCAAAGTATTTTATACACTACATGAGTTGTGTTATAGTCTGTTGTAGTGCTATCTTTAAGTTTGGTGTATCAACTTAAAGGCAGTTCTCCATCAGAGAAACAAATTCACTTCTCTTTAAAAAAAATAATATAATATATAATAATAATAAATAAAATATTAACAATAAAAACTATACAAGGATTACAAGCTTTTTACAGTGAGAAAATAACAAACACTCGTTCGGAAAACGGAGGACGTAAGTTCGAATCCTGCATGAGGAGCAAAAATTTTATTGGGACAAATTCGTCCTAATTATCATAGTTAATAGCAGAAATATATTAATTTGTTAATAAAAATTATAGATATAACTTTAACTAAAGCTTTAATCCCGCATCATTAGAATTAACATTACTATTTCTTTACTGTTCTCAGAAGAAGGGTATGTGTTCTCCTGCTGTTTACAGCACAAATGTCGGCAATTTAAATTTTTAAATTTTAATATAATATGAATTACACTATTCTAATTTATTTTTATGTATTACTTTATTCATTTATCACCAGCTTTATTATCTTCAGAAATACTTTATTTTCTTGGCCCAATAAAAATAATTATGATAATATGACCGCCTAAAAGGCATTGAAAACTTGCAGATGCACCATCCCACCTGTCAAGACACCTTTCCGTTTGCCTGTTAACGAATCGATAATTGAACAATAATCACTTTAACTACTTTTAATATCCAACCCGTTTCACTATTTATATTTCTCGAACTAATACATTATAGCCGACAGAAGCAAATATTTTTAATTATATATCCTGTAAAATATGAAAATCCAGCTGCGCCAGCAGATGGCGCTATCTTCTTAGAGTAAAGATTACGTAGAAACTGCTCATAAAGGACGCTATTATATACTGCATCGAAACGCACAAGAAGTTTCTCATGCGAACGTACTCTGGAACATTCAAGAAAGATGTAGATTGCTACCGAAGGAGACGCGGCAAATACGAACACGCGCGCGATCGGAGACAGGACAGTTTGGATTGGAGCGAGCTATTGCGTGCGTTCAGGGAGTTACGGCGCTGCCAGCGCTGAGCTCCGCTAGATCGAGCGGCGTCCTGAACCCGGCCGCTAGATCCAGCGCTGGAGTTAGCGGTCGCCATCTTTTCTAGCGAAAAATATTTTCGCTGGGCTATATGGCCGAACGCTAGATCATCCAGTGGGAAGTGGGGATGACCGGCAAACATTCAAATATGAGTTTGTAAAGCGTGTGAACTACATGAAATCGTTAAGTAATTGTGGTAATACTAACTTCTTATTGCTTTTTTATTAAAGTGATGATGAATATAAGTCGCAGAGAAGTTATTATACATATTATAAATACAGAAACTGCAATTTTTAGATCGACCAAGGCAAATTATTTTATTATATGGACATTTTGTGAAATTATCAAATCAATAGTTTACGACCACAATATTAAAAATTCACGATTAATGCTTTTTTCCTGGATATTTATTTGAATATTTGCCAATGAGGTTATATTTACCTATAATTTACGCTTAAATAGCAACGAAATCGTCTGGATTAATAAATACAGATATTATAAGAGTGAACGAGGATATTAGTAATACCTTTAAAATATGTTACTCTATAAAACTTATTTTAAAGTTTTAATTGCGGTAGTTGTTTTTATTTGCTATTTGTTTGTTTGTTTTAAAATAATTGTTGTGTACAATTTCTTATCCCTTTATATGTGTAACAAGATATTGTTGTCTAAGATTAAACACGAACCTAGCCTTTCAACATAATCCTATTCTGAAAGTACAGCTATCAAACACACTAAATACGTAAGCTTCTTATGACCCGTTCAGGGAGTTCCAGCGCCGGTCACAGCGTTAGCGGTTATCGCTTCCAGCGCCGTAACTCCCTGAACGCAGCCATTGAAAACGCCGATGCAAGAGTTACGTGTGAACTAAGCAAGCGGTGAAAATAAATAGTGGCAATAAATAGTGAATGTAAATAAGTAGTATTTAAGCGAAGTTAATTAAATAACTATTTTTAGTGGCGTTTTAGTTATTTATTATCGGCGTTTTTAATAGTGTTATTGATAACAATGAAACTTTTTGTGTAGAAGTAAATATTTGTTGTTAAATATATTACTTCTGTGAATAATTTGAATCCCGAGAACGTTACAATGTATGGCAAACTTTGTTGTTATACTTTCTTTACAGTTTAACAGTAGTAGTAGTTGTTGTAGTTACCTCACTTACTTTTTGAGATGTTAAAAATGTTATTGTATTTGCATGGTTGCACGGTTGCTTCAATAAGATTCTATTGTCATTATTATCCCTACATCTATAACTTAATAAAACTAGTTGAAATTATAAAAATCGTTATTACCTGAAATAACTTTAATGAAGGTAGAGCAAATATCAAATTTTCCACAGCAGTGGAACTAATAAGGAGATTGTCGCTACCAAGAAATATACGTCAGCATAATTCAGAGATGAAAAATAATACTTTGGGCGTGTAGAAGGCTTATATATCAAGACGTGAACTGTTGCATCTAATTTAGAAAGCCTTTTGCTAGTTTGCGCCGCCCCGTCTCCTACCATTATATGTATTAAGGTTATTTATTAGCTTAGCATTACTAATTGGTATCACAGGGAGTCAGTTATAAATTACGACGGTGTATTTTCAATAATTTACGAAATTGGTTACGCTATCCGTGCGCGAATCGAACGGTAATTTTAGAAAGAGGATTTCGTGCACACGAAATGGGGTACTATTACGGATTTTGCGTTATTTTATGTAATATGAGAAAAAGATTGAAGTATAATTACACCGTCATCTCTGCCTTTACCCAAACTTTATCTTTATTAATAATTACCAAAACGCTGGAACTTTCTATTAGCAGTACTACGGTGAAATACCGTTATTTGGACGAGTATGGTCCTTACGAGGGGATATTCGTTAAATCTTACCGAAAAAAAATTGACGGTTGTTACGGGTAAAGTTTAATGAAGGTGCGGACCCACTTTTCGAAAGATTAAAGGTGAGGTTGTAGCCTGCGCAAAGTGTACATAATTATTGCTGTATCGCGGTAATCACGGAGGACGTGGGATCGGAATCTAAACTCTCTTGCTTTACTCAGGACGACCTAAGCTCATTTTTGATGAACTCGTGCAAGCAAAGCAGGATTCCAAATGTTACACAGATTTTCGATTTAGCATAATACCGTACCAAACAGCTGGTGAAAATGATTTTGGTTTTATTGTTAGCTACGATATATCTCTTGCTTTAGGACTATCACCAATTAAATAATAATAATTAATTTAAGAATTTTCCAAAACCCATTTCAATATCGTATTATTTACAGATTACACCCAAGTAGTATTAAGGTTATCACTTTGCCCTAGCGATTCTCATTTATAATTAATGCTAAAATTCTTATATCTGTCATAAAAAATGTCCTTATTACATCATAGATTTTAAAATTCAACATGACATATTTTAATATTCCCCGTTGTACGGTTTCTAATTTAATCGTCCCGATATTAACGTCAAAGTTAATAAGCACGATTTTTACGACACGAAAAGTAAATTACAAGCGCAAAGAATTAATTTTTATCGTGACCGATCTAAGCGTTTATACGCCAAAAATGATATTAATTAAATCAACGTCACGTAGATTGCGGCTCTTTTAACACGAGGAAGTTAATAAAATTGCTGATGTACAGTCACGCCGTACGGTAATACCGTAGAACTTTTAAGCGCTCCGAACAATCGCCTTTTTATAATATTAAAAAAAAAAAAACGAATGAATTTTGCACGCTTACGGTGAAAGATAGATAAAAAATAAATTATTATAGAGATTTTGATTACCGTTTTATACATGATGATTTAATAGCACTGGAGATTATTTAATGTTATTAAACTGTTCTGCTTTTAATACCTATACTTTCCACTTTACTTTATGGATCTATTTTTTGTTTATTATATTTCCTACACTGATAGAAACATGTAATTTTTACATACGCAAACTGTGTAAATTTACTAAAATACACCATATAATCAATATAACTACATATCTATTTTTCACCCACATGTAAAAATTACGTTTCTTCAAACAGTGCATATTTTCTCTATTTGTAAGTACCTCTCATGATTTCTTTTAGCAAGGCTACATTACTTCGATTCTGATCATACTCACTACACAGTGATATAAGTAATAAAATATATAAATAAAAGATAAATACTGGAGGTACGTCCTCTCTGAAAGGTTTTTAGGGCAGTTTTATCGGCTGGTGCATTTCAGAATAAAAACAAGTGCTGGTGTTATTTTCACTAAAGCATTATTTTTACAGAATGGAAATATACTTAAAACATCAATATGAATTTCCATTTGATAACCGTCCATGTTTATCAGCAATTTTAATTTTCCCCGAATTACAAATTCGCATATAAAAAATGTCGATCTAGCGTACGTAAACACAAGAATTACATATTACTTCAGACTTTAGACCAATAGAAATTGGAAACTAACATCTCTACGTGTACAATAAGAAAAGCAATAGAAGTATGTAAAAGAGCTTAAAATGCATCAGGTGGTCCATTATAATTTGTAAGTACGGATTGAATCTTGTGTAACACTAAATAAGCAACGACTAGTGATTCGTATATATAGGGTGTTGCATGGCGTATTGGAGAAACCCGAAGAGAATATTGTGAAATCCTTTTAAGCAAAAAAATGTACAATGAATAAGAATGCTAGAAATAAAATTCTAATGTAGTGCGTTATGATTTCAATTAAGTAGCCTACAATATCAAAATCGATTTTTGAATTTTAAATATTTTTAATCTATAATAATAAAGGTTGGGCTACAGAAGCAATTAACTGAATCTACAGGTATCAATAAAGGTAATTATATAATGCATAATTACGATAATATGGCAAAGTTCTTTCATTAAATAGCTTGAATTAAAAGCTTGATAATTGGAATGTATATCATTGTTCTAATACCTTCATAATTTCAAAATATTTCTACACACACCGAGTAAGACATATGCTTGCAAGAAATAATAAAATATTATTTAAAGGGAGCAGCATCTTTTTTTTTACAGACGCCTTAATTTTCCCAGTACTTTCAATTCTCTTAAAGAAATTGTCTTATTTCTTTTAGACAATTTACGTCTGAACATTTAGCTTTTGTGCTTTGCAGGACAAGCTTCTCTGTAATTTAGAACCACCTTAGAAAGTATATTTTTTATGCTGTGTGATTGGAAGCTATGCCTGCCAGGAAAATTTTCCTGAAAACTTGTTTATTTTAAATGGAATAGCATGTATTGTTTGGAGGAATCTTATACTTACCATTATCTTATTATTCCCTACAAACACACAGATCATTCGGCATAAAAATGCTTCCAATTAGAAAGCTTTTACAATAGTATATATTCCAGATATCAAAATTTTAATTCAGCCAATAGTTACTTAATGAACCTTATGATAAATTCACCTGTGTATAATATCTATTACATATTTTTCCTATAAGATAAATTACATTCTAATTTATATCTGTTTTAGAAATTCCTTCCAAAGTTGAAATGTATATACAGTTATATACCAACATTAATTAATACATATTTCTATATGGCTTCTTTTGCACATTCGAACAAAAACTTATGTCTTTATTTACAACAAAGTAGTAAATCTAACCCAATAAGAACATAAACGTTAAGAAGACGTTGTTCTTAACGGTAACCGAACGTTTCGTAACGTTTATAAACAACGTCGAAGCGACATATCTATGTCCCGACAAAATACGTTGACAAAAAGTTACTTATTAACCGTTATTTCACGTCATATGCTAATGTTATTTTAACGTTTAATTTTTAATAGAAAATATCGTTAAATAGAAACGTTTAGCACAAGGTGTATTTTAACGTTTAATAAACCACCTCTGTAAAACGTAAAAAGTACGTTTATAGTATGGCATACTCCACCACACTGACGAAGGGTTAATAAAATTTCTATATCAAACCTTTATAACCACGTAGCAGTAACATCACATCTGCGTAATTTAGTGAGGCGCCGAATGTATGAAAATCAACAGCTTTATAAATTATAGGTGAATTATCAGCTTCGTTGCATTCATGCGCTCTAAGACGCTGCGTTTATAGAAAACTGTAACAACACTTACCAAGTTCCAGATGTGACCATATATGTTACTTTATATTTACAGTGCCGTTTTATGTGGTGATAACGAAAAATTGGTTATAGATTAAAAGTCATAATGTCCAATACTAAATTAAATTTTATTTTAATTAAATCATTCAATGAACACATCATAGTATTGAACTCAGGATAAGCTCTTCAATGAAACATAATGCTTCTTCAGAAAAACTAAAATGTAATTACCTATAAATATAATACAATGCAATAATAACAATAATAATAATAAAAAAGATATAGAATTTCTTTACCAAAACTAAAGAAAGTAACGGGTCATTTCATTTATAGATATAATATACTTTTTCCCTTTTTTGCCACATCCAGGTCTTCTACCCAAAACAGTCCATTGGGGCTTTGGTATATTTCAACCAGTCCTTCACTGCCACTTTCTGCTGTATCTATGTATTTTTAATTGTAACTTTAAATGAAAGACTCAAACAATAGGTATGCATAAGTAACACCAAGGACTACAGGCTGTAAATTTTAGATATTAGGGATTATATATAATATAATTAATGTTTACTTTGATTGGTTTCCTAGATTTTTGTATTACAAACGAATGAAAGTATTTAATACTCACTATATATTGTTACTATAGTTTCCGTATTATCTCTGGTTCCCGTTTTGTGAAAACTAAGTGTTCTTTCCCTTCCAGTTATGCTTCACTGCAACGACGTCATGTAACAGTAATTAGAATAATTTCTTTTACACAAGAATTTAGATTTTAGAACCATCAGCATTCGCTAACCTATATATTTGAAAATAAAGTAAGAAGGTGGTGTATACTAAGAAACCAGGTTCCTCAAGAACAAATTTTAGAATATAGTTAAATTTTCTGACATTAGTGTTCTTATTTTAAGATGGCTACTATGCTGTTTTGCCAATTGTGTATATGCATATACATAATTATACGTGCAATGTGCATCGTATATGCAAATATAACCTGGATAGACTTAATTGATGGGGTACCTGGCTACTCACCGTTTAGTTAAATACACTGATTGTTGCGTATTACACATCACATCACATATTAATATAAAACTTTGTTATAAAGATAAAGAAAAGTTCTAACACTCCTTCCAGGAATTAATTGAACAGATTGTTTGTTTCGTTAAAAATACATACTTGTTTTGGTTTCAATAGATATAAGCAATATCAATTTTGAAAGGGGCGCTCCCTCTCAGCGCATTAGCCGTGCTAATAAATAAAATTTGAAACATTTTCGAATATTAAATCGATTGTTTCTGTCACAGAAACATTTTTCAAATTTAAAGCTAATATAGAGTTACTAAATAATAATAATTAATGCGTCTTATCAGGATATCTTCCTATTTTAGTATTTGAATGAAAAATACATAGTAATTTCTAGGTAAACAAACTAAATATAAAAACAAAAATAAAGATGTATATACCTACAAAGTATAAGAATGCTAATAAGTTATCTTTCTAAAGCATGAGCAAAGGTTGTATGTCAATTTCTATGCATCATTGATTATTTTATCATGCAAACTAAATAACTTTAAACTTTTGAGAAAATTCTACCAGCCACCAGGTGATCAAAATATTTGGAACCGTTTTGATGCACAATTAATTACGGCAGTATATGCTGTTTGATAACATGCTAGCACATAAAGCATCACTAATCATTACTCCTTGATATTTTTCAAAGCTAGCTAAAGTCTAAATTTCTAAGTCAACAAACAACGTGATAAAAACTGGAACTTAACTGCATTAAATAATAATAGATTTACAAGGAAATTGTGAAATTTTATAAAAAAATATGTATTTACTCGCAAGCGAGTTAAATAACCTTTGCCTGAATATTTGTAAATTAGCATTTTCATTAGCAGGGTAATTGGTATGTTACTTAGAACAAATATGTAAGCATAGAAACGCTTATAAAATAACTAAATTAACATAAAGAACTTTAATCAATTTTACTAAATAAGGCTGGCGATTTCTGTTATCGTTCGAACCTTCATCAGTCCGGTTTTTAGTAGGTGTACATCTATCCACGTGAAACTAAAGTAAAATTGAATATATATATTCGTTTAATTATAGCATTTACCTAATTATAGACTCGGGCAAGTATACTTATAAAATAACCTACCTGTATCATTCAGTAAGAGCGCAAAGTATTTGTAATATATGCCTCGATGATTTGTCTAGTGAGAGAATATTATTTTTACTTTCATGAAGAGACTTCCATATGAAGCAATTTTATGTTAATTGCATTCTTACGTAATTTTTTTTATTTAGTACCGTTAGATACACGTACTTCTGATGGTTACACTTTATAGCGTGTACGTAGGTGATGAGATAACACTTTTAAGCGTGTAAATGCATTTTTACGGGATTGCAGAAAGCTTTTGCATACCTTAAATTCTTAGGCGATTCTTATTGATGATGCTTTTAGTATTTACATATTCTTATAGCGTAAACATGATGTCAATATTATAATTTGAAAATATTTCAAGAAGATTTGTTTTCCTTGAATATTATAATGATTTATAAACGTTTCCTTTCTCTTCGTGTTAACTGAAGGTGTTACGTTCAGTTTTCTTTTCTTGTACGCGTAGCGTATAGTTAGGGTTATCGCTTCCCCGCTGTCCGTCTTCTGTATGTGGACTCTATGTTCATCATAGTAAACTCCATCTCAGGGTCACTCGTCCGTATCGCCTGATAGATGTCGCATATTGTGCCGTTCATGGTCATCTTTTTTTGGGCTGTTAACGCGTATGTTATCCAGGACTTTCGGAATTTTCCGTAGGCCCGCTCTCTGCAAGTAATTGTCGAAGCGAGCGAACGCGACTGCGGGTTGATTAATTTTTGAAGTGCCATTTTGGAAGATTTTTATCGCTTTTGCGGATTTTGATGATCTACCCGTTTTTAATACTTTTGTGGTGAATATTTATCGTCTAGAGAGCCGTTATCGTATTTCGACGAAATTGTTGCGGATTGTGGTTTTGTCGAGTTCCACGTTTCTTCTTGCTTTGCGTCAGCTGTGCCCTATTTGACCCCCAATTAGGTAAGTCCGTTCGTTAACAGTTCGTTTTTTTGGTATCTTACACTGAGGTTTCCGCGATCCTCTCGTATAGGTGTGTGGTACGGGACACCAAGCGACTAACACGAGCACCACGTGTCGATACCCGTACACCGGCAAGGAATTTCCGGCGGCTTCGCAGCGTTGTACGCCGTTTGATTCTGTGAGTGCTCCCGCTGTCAGCTGAGGGACACCCAGGAGCGTCAGGTTGACGTCTGCCTAAGCCCCGAGGTAGATTCATCAACACGCCCTCGTGAGGTAGGATCGTTTTATTTTGCTTTTCACGCCATCGCGGGTTAGACGCGCGGAAGCTGTTCCGACCTGGGGACTCAGAACTTCTATATTTTTACTTTTTTTTTCCCATTTCTTTCCCTGTGACGGCCGTGTACCGAATTTATTTTTATTACGCTTAATCTTTACCGTATGTAATTCAACTCTTAAAGTGATAGTCTCCCTGTAAACTGTATATTAACTTTTTTTTACCTTCATTTCAATTTCGAACGTACAATTTACCGTTAGAGATCGCTCTATCACCCGTCCCCTCAGGACAAATAGTTTGTTATTTATAATAATTTTATTTATATTTTTGGCCTTCAGCCTGTCAGAGTGGCTTTACCCGGCCTTGGGGGTGGCCCCTTTCTAAACGTACGTAGTCAGTTGTGGTGCGCATTACGGGTTGTCCGAACCCCTTTTCATGTAATATCTTTACTGATGTAAACCGATCAAGATCTTGGTGGGGTGGTATATGAGATCACATTATATTAACCGTATCTTGTTTTATTTAACTTTGGGGTTGTCCTAAAAGAACCCGCCGGCCTCTGTTGCGCTATACAGCTAAAAGTCATTTTGTTTCTTAGTAAAAGTCACTTTCAAATGTTAACGTTTTAATAAAAGTGTTTCGTTACAATTATATTTTGCGTTTTTTTTGTGAACTGTGGCGTGTGCCACGGAGGGTTATTTTTATACCTCCACGCTTACCAAGCGAGGTGCGCTCTGGGGACTCCCACACCCCGGGGATTGGCCTGGGGCTCCGTGTCTTTTTTTTTAACGTGGGTGGCGCTCTACCAGTCGCCCCAACACCTGCCGAAGTGTTATTGTCGGAACCGGCACGACCATCTGCGACTGAGCTGGCGGCCACGGAAGCTCCTTTCCCGTACATCCACCGTGGTGGTAAGTGAGGACGTTTACCCAGGTAGGTCCACGTTATCGGGTACCACCCTGGACACTAAGTTCGCTACCCCTCCCTGGTACTACTTTATTTACGTTGTTTTGCATTTGACAAGACTGGTGGTAGCAAAGGGTCAGAGAATTTCTTTCTATTAGCCCAATATAGGAGATTGGTCCTAGAAGCTTAGTTTGGTTTAATCTAAGTGTCTCAAGTATTATATGAACATAGAAAACGCCAGGAAAGAATATAAAAATACATGAATATATTGCGTAATAAATAAATGCACTCAACATAGTAATAAAATTGTATTGCGCAAAATTAAACTATGTATTGTGAAATTCGCTCGTCGAATAAAATCCTTTCACCTTCAAGTAATTCTTCAACGTACTTTTAAACTGTGAAACGAATGTATGTTCAACATTTTCTTACGTGTGGTGGCAATTTATTGAACAGGATTAAAGCATTATGACTTACATTGATATATGTGCTAACAAGAAACACTCCTAACTTTTGATTTTAATTATTATACGTCCTTAGTGTTATGTTTGATATGCTTTTGCCATTTTTACCTTTCTGATGTTTTGGTGTGCTAACGACCAACTCGTAAGTAAGTTGTTATGTCGAGAAGTAAATAATTTCTTAAAGTTTCATTGATATTGTAATATTTCAATCCGAATTTAATTATAATTCCTCTACAACAAAAAAAGTTCGTTTTGTTGTAACATTTCCGTAATTATTTTAATTCCCTATATTTACAACACAGATTTGGGCTGCGGCAAAACAAAACAATATTTTGCAGTTTGCTTTTGTTTTTTTTAAATTTGCATGCGCTGTATAATAATGGAAACCACCTCATCACTCATATAACGTTAAACGTCAGTGCCGCACAGGGTGTATAATAAGGTTACTTTATGTGAAATAAATTTCTTCAAAGATATCTGTTTCTACGGGAAACCATACTTTTTCTCACCGTTTATAGTGTCAAACTACTACAACTCCTTGTATACATGGGATTAAGAATATTTCTAATATTTAGTTATCGCAATATTTGGTAAGCCAAGCATAATGGTAGACCCATAGGTATTTATGCTTTTAAGAGCTTAATTATAGCTCATTTCTATAGTGATTAACCTCTAGAACTAACGGTCATAAATAATATTTCCATTACCCATATACAACAATATATCTTGTTAATTATCTCCTAACGAAACGTATGGTACAAAAAAAGAACCTAACCAGCAACGAAAACGAAGTACGTTAGTCTCCGCCTTAGGTAGATATCAATCGATGCCTGGACCGGTGTTTATTTTAATAAAGGCAAAACAGATTAGACTAATTAAGAGAAGACATGGTTATAGCGGAGGCGCGTAGGTACTCTAGCATGTAGGTATATATAAAAAGCCAAAACACCGTGAGCCAGCTTATGCTTCATTAACGGCGTAAAGGAATACAACATGGAAGACAATAATGTACCCCTCTCAGAGCGGTTTCAAATTAATATTAACGACTCCGGTTATCATGTAAATGGGACGATTTGAAAATGAAGTGGTACAACTGCATTGTCTTCGTGGAATTGGGTGTGCTGCGCGACCGTGTCTGCTCCTTTTTATTATTTTATTTGGAGAATTAAAATTCAAGTCCGCTAATGTTGTTTTTCTTTTGTTTTATAATCTTTCGTTTTTTTTTTCTTGTTGGGAACCGGCATTTTAGTGCACAGCGGTTGGTTTCCTAATAAAAATGCAAATCAGGTAAATATGCATTTCATCCAATAAAGTTCTGACATAAAGGAATTAATATTGAAACTTAAACTTTATTTAAATTTACTATACCGTAAGTACGGGAAACGTGTATCTATGAGTACGATGGGACATGCTGATTACTTAATTGACGATTAGACATCAAAAGAATGGCGGACTTATGGAGGTTCCGCTTATTCCTTTAACTTTAATATCTTCGGTTCTATATAATGTATTATCTTATTGTTGGTTTCATTTTATTTAGAAAGTTTGCACCATGCACTGCAAAATTATATTTTTTACTGAAATTTAGGTGGTGGTGTAGTGCCGTGGATTTTCGAAACCTAGGCGCCAAATTCCACTGATTCTTTTATTCTGGTCTTATGGGCTAGCATTATATTTGCAGTTCTGGGTATTTTTTTTAGTTTTAGCACTTTGTTTGTTATCAGTCTCTAAAGTTAGCATTCAAATATCTCTATTCTACCAATTTCCTTTATATCTTTCTGCCAAACTAGCTAATATTTCACAAAATCCTAAGCTGCAGGTAATCTTGTGGGATGTCTCCGGTTTGGGTAGTGTGCATGATTTTCTCGCATTGCCTCAACCTCATTTCCATTATATATACCATTTTGTCCTGACGTTATAGTCCGGGCACTTAAGCTAGGTACTTATTAAATTTCTTACTTCCACTCGAGCAGCTTGGTGTTCTCTATAAAGCCCAGTATCTTGCACAGTGAACCTTGAAGAACTCTCGAAGGCTTCAAAACAGATAATCCGAAAATGTTCTGCCTGAGTACTTTAATCTTCCACATTGCAATACATGTAAAAACTAGTCTCCTCCTGTAGTCGCATTTTGACCACGTTCGCTTACTTCGACTTGTGTTGTATAGATTGCTTTTCAGGGGACACTGTCCAGTTACCAACCCCGTAAGGGTTTAGCTTTCTTTGCTGCGTCTGAGTAGGTTATCAGAGAATCTAGCATCCCCATCCCCTATTAGCGCTTTAGTATGGAGTTGACCTTCAGTCGACCTCCATTTCTTTGTACTTTCTTTATCTAACCAAGTCCAAATCACCCATATACCATGTACAGCTGGCCATAAGATGCCACGACCATATACGTTCTCATTATGAGCTTTAGAAAAGAAAAAACATTATAGAGTACCAAATGGTCTAAAAAATATCTTTAAGTTGCTGAGGTTCTCGCAAGATGGCGTCATTTGCTTCTTATTTTTTCTAATAATTTTCCATAATTAAGGTTGGTGAAAAATATGTAAAATGTAAAATAAGCGTCTCATAATTATCTGTAAGTTTAGTTCATGATACCTTCATTATTGGTCTACCATATGGAAAAAAGGCGACGCTAATATCAGTAATATTTTTTGAGACAAACATTTTGAGATGTTCTCTTTAGCTTTTAACTCTCTTTTTACGTCAAAATATGTGTAACCAGGATAGTACCCAGTACTTCATGAATTCATTCTTTTTGCTCTTTGTCAGTTTGGATTTCATATTAGCCATTTCAATAATTTCAAACTTGCAAAATTTCGTTAAGCAATGGTGTCATAAATTTTAAAGCACAAGAAGTGCCCCAAAATTCATGAAACCATTTCTTAATGAAATTTTGCGGCCATCCTCTAAATAGTCATACGCTTTTCACTCTGGTAAGCACCATAATGGTAGCCAGCAAAAACGGAAGTATCTGATTCCTATTTAAGATATTGCTGATGGTCAGACGGTGTTATCTAAATTAGAACCTATTGGTATAAATTTTCAATTCTAAAGAAGTGCAAACATTAAGAACGCAAGAAAAAAAATTAAGTGATGTATGGATAAGTAAAAAAAAATATTTAAAATTTATACTTATTTGTGTTTCAAAAATGTTAGGAATATAATTTAGCAATCATAAAAATTTAATAGTAAATTCTTACAACAGATTTCGCTATTGCTGGATAAATAATGCACATTTTGAACATTTGTTATGAGGAGCTCTCTGACTTCACAGTCATTTGACAGTTTTCGGCAATCGCCATCTTTTATGAGTTCATGCTAGCCAATAACAGTCAATAAGCGGGCTGAAAGAGACGAATTTTTCTCCCTTGAGATCAAAAGTGCCGATGCTGTTTGTCCATCCATGTTACGATTGTAATGGGACGCTTATAATGTATTTTATTTTGAATTTGATTTATTACTTACTTCCTTAATAAAAAATAATCGATTTCATCCTATTTCTGTAAACATATAAAACATATAGAATGTATAACGTATTTTTAGTTCTATTACCCCTGTATGGTGTGTGCGATAACGTAAGCGGTGTCAGGAAAGGAATGGGCAAATAAAGATTTTTGGTGCGATCACGAGGACAGCACAACGTCCCTGATTCGCAGACAGCCGAGGAGATCGTAGGTACGCAAGCGAACCTGGAAGTCGACAGCTAGCGTTGTAAGAGAGCGGACGTGCCGTTCGTCTGAACACGTCGGTTATGTGGTAGCCGCTATTAACGCCAGCCAAAACATAGTGATATATTAATAAAAATAAATAGCTTGGCGGGCTAATTTATTCCCGATATTGCTAAGTACCTGGCCAGTGGTACACAGAAAATAGAATACACAGAATATTGAGTAAAAATAAAACAATTAGTGGGATAACGACCTATTGTGCAATACCCTGGCCAGTTGTTGTGTCAAGGAATAAAACCCCATAAGTGAGGAGGCCAGCAATTAGTTATTAGAGTACGTATTAGCCGTTAGCTGAAGTGTTGTGCTGCCGTATGGTGGGAGTTTCCCGATCCAGAGAGCCGAATATCGTATCCGCCAGAAACAACGACCGAGCTAGTTCGAGCTGAACGACGGACAAAATCGCTGCCTGTGTCGAAACCCCAAACGACTACGCCTAGAACCGAAGAACCGCCAAAATCGCAAGTGTTGCCGTCTTATTATTATTTTTTATTTATTATTTGTAAAACCAGAAATCATAACCTTGTTCACTTTTTACTTTAAATTTAATATTCAATTTACTAGTAATATCCAAAGGGGCCCGATTCATTCATTCATTTATTTTTTTATTAATAAATAATTGTTATTTACCTTGTAACCCTTTCACTGTATTTTATACTTTCGTTGTTTTATAATAAAAAATACTGTAAAGGTGAAATCAATATCTTTTTATTTTATATTATTTATTTTTCAGGGTCGGATTATATGTTAAATACTCCTAGAACTGCACGACCTGGGAGCGGTTATTTTTTTGTGTTTATTATAAAAGTATTATATATTATATTTTTTAGTTGGGGGCCGGAATATTTGAGTTCGGATTTGTAACTAGTACAAATCCGAACTCAAGTATTCCGGCCACCAACTAAAAAAATAATATTCGTAAGTAAATTGCATTTTGTCATCCCACGCTGAGCGAGATAAAACCTGAACCATTTCAATCTGATGCACAAACGTGGGGCAGATATTGCGTTTCAGTACAAGATGTTCTTCGCAAGTGATTACAACAACAATGACAGGAACTTTAATAAACAATTGGCAATTGTGGAATTTGGCAAAAACATTATAATGAAATAAATAATTATAATAAAATAAGTAACTGAAGATTCCAAACCCTGATGCTTCTTCTAATGTGAAAATTACTTTTCATTTCTGTCAGGTTGAAAATACAAACAAATTCTTTCAAAATGTTCATGTTCACAAAGCACTACAGAACTCTTAATGCAAATTTAGCTACAATTTGAGGTTAAAAAACCGGCTCCCGATAATCACACGCATCGAAAGCGAGCGTCTAGATGCACAAGATGTTCTTCGGCCGGGCATGGTTTCGGCTCGGAAAAAGAAAAAACAAAATACGACTGGAAACCGCCACAATAAAATGAGAACCGAAACGCTAAATGCCCACATTATACGTGTATGATGTCAAAATTTTTCATTCGTATACCGGTTCTGTTATTCAACATGTAAATTTATGTAAAACGACTCGCTTTTTGTTCTGCACGCTGTAAGTTAATTGTTATATGTGCGTATGTATATTCCCAGCATGCAATGCGTGAAGGGATTTAGCATATACACGGGGAATTCGACTTGGTAACTGCTCGCTTTGTCCTCTCGCATATATCCGCGGTTTTAAGCTCAGGATAAATAGTTGAAACACCGCCCCCACGTCCTGTAATACTCGTATTATCTACTTCCATCCCTACGTATAGAGGCAGAAATAGAAAGCCCAAGCTAAAAGGTACGGATAGCTAATAATATGAGGGAGTGGGAGTGAAGGAAGTTGCTAAAGTAAACATCTAAAGACGCAAACGAAACGGAACACAGCTACATAGATAGACATTCCCGGCGATATTTTATGGATTTCGTCGGACAATAACGTATCTACATCTGGTTGAAAATCCCTCCACGCGCCGTTTATATCGTACGAGATACAAACCAATGTTTATATAAATAATCCGGGATATGAACTTCAAACACGGAACAGATTATACACGGTCTGCAAACCTTTCCGACGCATATTCTAATAATATTTTGGGTGAGGTTAAATCGGTGTTAGCGGTAGGTTTCTAGGTGTTGGTGTTACATCACGTAAAAGGAAAACTATTCCGCGGAATTGTCGATTTAATACGGCAAGTAAATAAACACGTCCCCGTATTATTTCCAGTGCGAAAGTTTATTTACATTAACTTTGGTCTTAATACCACATACAACCAATGAAAGCGTTTACCGAAAACGCCTACGACTACCTACGAAAGAGATCCGTTTATAAATAGCATTAAATAAACTGTTCGTAGTGGATTTTCGTCTAGTTTTAGACAGTGTGGTTTCGCCACAATTTATGTAGTTTCAAGAACAAATCTTGCGATAGCCGCGGTAATTGAATACGGGGAAAGAACTAATAAGACACCTTTGATGGTTTTTCTTTAATGATTACAACTTGCTTTATTAGGTTACTAATCTATTTTTAGCAAAACGGCGCCTTAAAATTGTATTGTAGGCTACGAATATTATTCGGAATAAAAGAACTGAAAGAGGGTCTTTATTTCGCAGAATACCTTTTCTACAAGTAACTACACACCATCAGGCTAAGGAACACGAGGAACACTATTTCATTTATTTAAAAACATCATAATAAAACAAAAGCGAATAGTTATGAATAACAAAATAAGTAGTTGCCAGAAGTTTTTAAAATTATGATATAATATATAAATGTAAAGCAACAAAACTCCTGTAAGATTTCATAAAAAAGTTGACATTGAATTACATATTAATATTGAAATGATACGTAAATTATAAGGAAAAAACATGCAACATATTTCACCTTCAGAATTCCAGGAATTAGGATAAATGAGGAAGATTGCGAATTCATTAGTTCCTTAACCTTTGAATATACCAATCAAAGTTAACGCCAATTTACATTTAACTTCATGTTAAATTAAGTGTTCCTAATAATTAACACGTCTTTTAGCACATACCTATTCAGCATTTTTCGGGACTAGAATTATTGAACCAATCAGGGGGATCGCTTTCAAGTATTTTTACAAAAAAAAATGGAAAATTCTAAACATTATCCTTAAAACAGGCACATGCTGAAGTAAAACCAAAGACAAAAATAAATGACAAAAATTATTTCTTTTCAGTGCTGACGGTATCCATCCGCAAAATTTTTGTAAATCTGTTATGTTGTCATTATTGCAACAACTAGGTAAGGACTTTTACCGCGTACATATATATTTAATTGTTTATATAAATTATATACATCGTAAAAATACTTATTAGTTAACGAAGATCTTGCGTCTTAAAAAATGGTGCCTATATTTTATGCATGGACTTTTCTATAAATATGTGTTTTGCACATATTTTCAAAGAGGTCATTAAGGTTCTTCTATATTTAATATTTATTAGGGACTGTAAATACTGAATGATATTTCCCAAAAGCTGACAATTATCTTCTTCATCAATTTAAAACCTGAACAATTATTTGATTTCCTTATTCAGAATCTCATTTTTATATTTTAAACGCAATAAATAAGAGAAATTAATTAATTAATTAATATAACAACGTGCCGGCAGTACGGCTGAGAAGGAAGGGTGCATCATTGCCAATCTTGAAAGTCAAGCAGCAATATGCGGTACCGGTTGTTGGTTGGGTCACCATTCGGACAACACTTCCCAGTGGCTCGGTGTGTTCCGGCACTCTAGCCAAGGGCCTTCAAGGCCTGTAGTGCTGAGTTATTAATATAACAACGTAGTTCTTTTAAGACGTTATGCGAATATATTATAATGTAATCTCGCTAGAATCTTTGTAATTGTACCTAATAATCTCATAAACACTTCTTTAAACTGAGGGTCTTTCATTTCTTAAAAATGCCGCATATAAAACGGCACAACTCTTAGGTAAAATGGCATAATTACATTCATTCAGCTCTTGTAACCTTTCAAACCGTATGTGTTTTTATTATTTCCATGCATATTAAAAAACTTCAAGAATTATTGTGATATTAACAAATAAATTCCAGATTTTTTTAACACTGCAAACTTGTTTTACAGAGTACTGCATTAATTTCAACATTTAATGGTTAACTAAAGCCTAAATATTTGGAACCGTAAAGATCCCACTAACATAGGAATCCTCAGTAAGAAATCCAAAAACCTAAAGAAACATGTTTTTTCCTTCTGTTGATTAACAATAAGTAAATTTGTATAATAAGCTAACTTACAACAGTGAAGCGAACAGAGCCAGGAAAAAGGACAGAAAGATACGTTTTCATGTAAATTTTGCGTTTACCAACCGATATACTGTTATTGAATCAGCCTTGTAAAGTACCAAATTAATACCTATAGTTACTCAAATATACATTGCTGTAGGTAGTTACATTTAGTTAAACAATAAGCTTCATCCAAATAGAATGTTTTGTAAATGGCCACCCTGTTTAAAAAAAATATGCGTCCATGGCTGGGTTAAAAATTTCGAATCAGCACAAGCTTTATTGGAAGTTATGCCGTTTGTTCAAAATATGTAAGCTCCTCCACCAAATTTTTAATTTATATTTTTTATGTCAAGACATATATGTATATATAATATATACCATTCATAGCCGCTAATTGGCAATAATTAAGGAACACTCTTTTCAGACTTCACTCATTAACGAAACGAGGGCAATATAAGCTCCTATGAGGTACTTCAACCACGTTAAACAGATGCGGTGTAAAAAGGTGCAAATGTTTACATTATTAGTACCGAGAAAAGCATGTTTTCAGCAATCGGCAGGTTTCTAAGCAGAAAGCACTTACTAATAAGGAAATAGTTTAAATTAAACTTTATATTTCCGTCTTCCTATGATGCTGGTAAAACTTACTATTCACAGGCGATTTTGATTAGATGAAATAGTTGAACATATAAAAAAATTACTTTATAAACAAAGAACCAAGATTAAATGCATTCACAATTAACAGGTGTGATAACGTAATTGATTAATATAAAATATGACAGGAATTGGTAGGATAACCTATCGCAACTAGAGCACAGATAAAAAGGATTCTTTGAAGCAAAAAAATGTTATTTTTGGTGGCTCCTTATTGGTTAATAAGTGGTCCTTTCACTGAAATATTATTTTCGGTTAAAATATGTATTACCTAACTAAAAAAAGTGGCAATGAAATATTTCTTCAGTTTCAAGAATATTTTTTTTCCGTGAGATACTCAACACAAAAACCCTTTTCTATTTTTCTCACTTTTTCACTTAAAAGATTTCTTGTATTTCTGTACAATTTGTACAAATTCTATCTAGCAATTCAAACAAAGTTATCATATCGGTTCGATAAGTGTTTCGGAAGAACAATATTGGCTGCAAGAAAAGTTGCCACGGTAAGCAGTTATTCAAAAAAAATGTAGTGCAGTAAATTCTAAAAAAAGAGCAATGTCAATATAATAAAAATCAATAATAATTTAAATGATACATATATATGCAAGATGCCTCATGCAGTTTTATTCAAACTTTAAGGGCGTGAAGTTCATTTGATTTAGTAACCAAAAATTGCAAAAGCAATAGATCACTTCCGCATAGCTACCTAGGTACAGGGAGCTTCGTATGATCCCTTCACTGTGTAGTGTGTTTTATTGCAATTAGATCAATACCATAAAAAATGCAATATCCCCATCTAAAAATCATTTCAAAATATCTATATTTCTAAACACGTATCATTATAATAGATTTCGATAATAACTTATATACGGTATCTAATGTCTATATTTTGATAAAATCATAAACATCCTAAAAGAGTTTGAGATAGAAAACCTTATTCGTCTTTAAATGGTGTGTAGAATTAGAATCTGTCAAGATTTACAAAAATGATATTATTTTGATGAAAATGATGAAGTTATTCTAGACTTTTGGTGCAACAAAACGCTTCCAGAAGATGAAAACGTTTTGAAGTGATTCCACAGACAAGGTTTTGTTATCAAAATTTTCGTGGCTTTAATTTGGCTGCAATAGATCGCAAAAACATTGATTTAACGAGATCTGGAACACCACGTATCTTCCTAACTATCCAGAATTGACCTACCGTACTCTTCTTTTTTTTTTTAGTCATTAAATTAAGTCTGCTTGCCGCTGTCAAAATTTTAATAAAAAGATACGTTTTCCAAGTACCAGAAAAAAATCCCGTTAGATTATCCGCTGAAATCTATGTTTTTAAGCGTTGAAAATTTGACTTTTTGGAATAAATTCTTCGTTCTTGATGTATATTTTAGCAATTTAAAATATTATTTATTTTGTTTTACTGTATTACACAAAATGCATTGTAAAAGGGGATGTCATTTATAAAAATAATTAAATTATTGAAAATTTTGAATTAGTTCAATTAACAAGAAAAACATTACCATAAATTTTCCAATTTCATCAACGCAAGGAGCCAGACAGTCCATTAAAAAAATCAAGTTTATAAAACACTTACCTTAAAGATTTTTTTTAGGCTAGCTTTGAACTGAGTGAATGAACGCTGGCATAAATCGACTAGGAGAGTTTTTGTTTTAAACACCTATCCGGTTGTACAAATTATAATAAAGTTCATTCTAGATTCTCATTCGCATTTCTGGTGAGATAGTTATGTACATTTGCATTAATTTAAAGAATAATTAAGTTTTTATGAATATTGGGCTGTATTAAGAATGTAGAAGTTACAGATCGTTGGGATCTTCATTTTTGTGAGAAAATTTTAACGGTTTTTAGTGGAAGCTAAACTGTATATCATACGAATTCTTTGTAGTAAAATGAATTAAAATATTTGTTTTGTGTGTGCCAGAATATCGATAATTTAGAATATTTTTATCAACTAATGTTTGTTACTTATTGTGCATGTGCCTAATTCCGCATTGGCTAATTAAAATCTTAAGGAGAAAATTTAGCGCTAATTACATTAAATAATTGCAAATGTAGAAAAACTTACTTACTTGGGACAGAACGGAACGAAAAATACATCTCAAAGCTTATAAAGATAACCTAAGTCGTGAAGCTAGGTATACATATACTGCATTTGTTTGTTTATATGGCTGTGCCGGGATTTAAATAATTTTTCTTATTTATGTTTTTACTTACTTGTATAAGTGCATATCTGATGCCTCCTGATGCATCATTTTAAGCACTTATTTCTATAAATTTTCGTTTCCGAACATTATTTAGAAAGCCTAGATAAGTGGAACTTTCTAATCTCCAAATTTGTTTTTATTGCCGGCCGTTATATTCCTTTTTCAAGTTATCTCTCTTCCCGAAAGCAGCGATAACTCCAGCAACCCAACTGCATTAATACAATTAAGTAAAGAATGCCGTACGGTTATTTCATCATAATAGATCTCCGCTGGAAGAATACCAATAACAATAAAGAGAGCCGATTGTATAAAACACTCATCGCATTTGCAAGTTTTACCAGAAATCGTGCCATTAACATTTATCTTAAAAGTCGTATATCAGTATCTCCGTATATAAAAATGCAGCCTTAACTATATGCACAAACAATTCTTTCTCTCTTTCTCTCTTACCGATAAACTTGCGGCATAAGAACAATATTTATGGAAGCGTGTGTTGAACATCCGACAGTGTTTCGAAGTGAAAAGCGAACAGGAAAGAAGGTATTATAAATTCCGTTAGAAAATTTATTTATTAGAGGTACAAAGCTGAATCTTTTAAGATGATAACACAAAGAGGATTAGGCCTAACGCTAAATAGAATTGATTAATCTCGTGTGGGCAGAGCACTTATCAAGGTAACTTACGCCCGCTACAGGATTTGTCTTGGCATATAATTATATGAATAATTTCTAGTCTCTTAGGGCTCGCCTCTCACGTGCTTACTTGCAAGTGTTGTGATTTCATTTGAAGTTTCGTCTCATAGTAAAATTAAATTAGATTTGTAAGTATTATGTATATATAACATTGTTGGGTTCGGAATTAGAATATTGCTCAAAACTTGGTAGCCCAGTCCTTGAAGGTGCTGCAGATTCCAGGTAAAAAGAATGGGTTCACAATTCTATTTTCAAAACAGCGTAGACCATATTCAGAACAGTTAGAAGGGTCACTTGATAATAATGTCTTTAATACCATTTAAATTCGATACAAGAGGTAAAATGAAATATTAACATTACACAACAGATTACGTTTTCAGCATTAGCACACATTTTTGTAATTAGTATAAATAAAAAAAGCCGAAACATCTGGTGCTAAAGTAATGAAGTAGCACCAGCAGTTAATTTTTTTTAAACACGACATTAAATGCGCAGACAAAAATTGATACTTTTTGTCTTCTCTCTTCGGCATTCAATATTGTATGCACAGAGCGCGCGCAAATACATATTTAAATTTTCAAAAATATGTAACTCATGCTAACAGAGTTTTTCTTATCTATGGTTTGTCTTTTTTGTAAAATTAATCCAACTTTTTCGTCAACTTTGTCTCCTTGGCCAACGTTTTATCATCCTTATATGTTATGAGGGTATGGAAATATATAAAAACATACATATTTTAATGAATTCAGATTTAGGACCCTTAAATTCTTGTCTTTATAGTTTATTAAGTAGAAGTAGTAAGTCAGATGGAGTTAGGATTAGTGACTAGTTAAGTATGACGGCAGTCAGCCATGACCGTGATCATTGTACCGTGACTTTCTTAGGTATAAATTAGGGTAGTTTTAATGTAGTTATTCAGTTGGGTATATGTAAATTGCCTCCCGAGATAAAGAGCAACTACAAACAATCGTTAAATTGCCTCCTACAATTTTTAGTTACCTGATATACATGTGTAAATTGGGTCCCCGTTGATAAATAATAAAACAATAATGGCTGGAGCTTACGATTAAAAAGGTTTGGGCGGCAGTTTACCTATTTATGAGAGCAATTAAATCTGATCTTTTTCCTACTACCTGTGGGGAGGCAATTAAATATTCCCATTCAGTTCAGTGTTTCTGCTGATGATGATAGCTCTGCTATTGAAACGTAGTCCAGTTTAGTGCAGTTTGTGGTGAAGGGTCTAGAAGGAGTTTGCATTCTCATGTAAGTTTCATCGTCTTAATAACTGTTGATGATTTAACTTTAAAACAGCTTGTTTCAGTTGCAGCAATATAATAATAATAATAGTTCATGCCTTGGCATCCCAATAGCTTTCGCCAATTCCAGAGCCATCGGCCCAGCCATGAGTCATTATTATGCCTGCGTCCTTGGAGCGACTTAAGATGTTCGTCTCTCAGTATTCGACAAGTCCATATTGCTGAGGAAACAAATAAATATTTTGAAAATGTGGAACATTAGTAAGTGAATTTGTTCACTGCTGGATAATCGAATATATTGTCAAAACATTCTGCCAGGTCTATCAAGATGAGCGTTGAGTTTTGACAAGGTTATGGTGCAAAATTATCTACGGTTCTCGAGATCCGTATTAATGAACTTCTCTACCAATCTTACTGTGATGGCAAAAAATGACATAAACCAGTAAATTATCGGCATACAGGTGATAATTGTAATGGAAAAGCACAGCAGGCGATCCAGATGTGTAGATCGAGAACAAAAGATAGCTGAGCTAACGCCCAGACAAATGAAATTTGATCAGATCAAAGCAGACTACATTGATCTTTTTAAACCAGAGTACAGATTAGTACCTCAAAAATGATTGTATTAAACGGCTTATTAAAATCAAGTAATAAAATATAATCGATAGTAATATCAGTATTATCATTTCCCATTATCAAATGTCGTCGTAATGTTGTAATAGCAGACAACCAGGTAGCACAATTCCGAAATCAGAATATGGTAAATAATTAAAAGGGTTCTGTGATGAATGCTACTAAAACGACTGCGGACGTGATCAATATATATATATTATAGATTACAGCTCAGATTCGCATCAAAATACGTGCCTAGATATTTTGTGGTATCGGAGAAATCCTGAGAAGCGCCACCTATGTCAAACAGAATGTTATAGAATCTTTCTTGTGTTAAAACTTTATACTAACTGATATTGAGCCGTTCAGGACTAATCCATCCTTAGCCTATCTTCTCTTTCGATTGTATGTTCTCTTTCCGCAATTATCCTATTTTTAAAGATTTAGGAAAAGTACCAGTACTAAAGAACTAATGGATCATTTGTTTACATAGGTCAAAGGAGTTGTCGTAGTAATTTAATGAAATGTATTGACAGACAGTCCACAACAACAGAGTTGATCTATATTAAAAATATTATAAAACTCAATCCTTCAACTTTGGTAGCCAGTGTAAAGAAAAAGGCATTGCTAACCATTTCGACTGCGGCACCGCATTTATAACTATCTGGATAATGTATATCATATTTCTTTCTTTATCCGGCATCATAGGTAGAATATTGGAACAATCCACATACCCGCGCTACTAACTTTAGAAGTATCTTCTTCAACATAATCACATAAAACTCAAAATCCTCTTTTATGTTTCATTACTTATTTTGATAATTCTTCTAACGTTCTTCTGTCTCTTGCTATTATCGCGATATCATTAGTGTAACTATTTATAGAGATCTTTGTATAATAGTTCCCGTGTCATTTCTTTCCTACATTAAATATAATATTTCGAACAAACCAACTCCTTGCGTTATCACAATATGAATTTCTAATTCTTCAGTCTCTAGTAATTAAACTATTATCGATTTTGAAACATGTTCGACAAACATGTCCGATTCTTTTTCAAAATTCTATGTGTGTGGTATTAGGACAAATAAACGCAATTATTGAAATATGCGCATATTCATACATATGTATGCTGGTTCTAGCGGACCAACAACAAACACACCAACACGTAAAGATTTAAATTGCAGCTTTCAATAAACTCGGATTGCCATGGATAATCAGATATATTTGCATTTAATTTTCTCTACACGTATACGATAATTGCGTATTTACATATCGCGTGCAATTTGTTCAATCTGGGTGTATTACAAATGCAATCACACATGATAAGCACAATACGGTTTACATTTAACACATTGTCAGATAGGATTAATAATTGGTGTCACTCGATTTTGAAATTACAGCACGTTTCCTTAGAAACCGCTACTATCAACTATAGTTGGTAGGTAGTTGCTTCCAAATTTCTGCAAAATTAAAGGCACTGTAGAAAAATAGTTGTCTTGCCTAAATAACGTACCTAAAGTTCCCTTTTCGGATCGTTTAATGTTGTAAGAATTCGAAATTCCATCCGGTATAATACAAAGTATCTAAATTCATTTTATTAATACGTTGATGATAAGTAGTGTGGCATTTGCTGTAGCAGCGTCTACTCTACCGGAAATAACAGTCTGTTTTGTTTAAAGTCTGGCATAATTAAGACAATACGGTATTTATTTTAAATTTTATCTGCTTCTTTGTCTACGCTATGTCACAATTGCCGATCAGCGAATCCCATATTATTTGGTAGAAGTTTGAAGTTCAGAAAAATAACGCCAACCATCATTCTTGCGCCCTCTTGTAAAGAGAAGCCGAATGAGTGTAGCGGTGCGAAATGACGTGATAACTAAGTTTATAAAAACCCTTGACTTTGACTTTTTGTTAGCGGAGACCGTTTCAGCTTCAGAAAAAGCACGCGTTTTCCCCTTCGTTACCGGGCGTTTCCATATCTTAAAATTAAAATTAAACTTCTCTTGACAAATTTTATAATTTACTTAAGCTTGAAAATTCGAGGACAGGAAGCAAAAGCTTTCCTCGAGAAGTGTATCTGTTTTTTGTGATAAAACCGTTCGAAAACCCCCCTTTTTTTAATTTGTGTGCCTTCAATATTTTGGATTACGGAAAGATTTAATTACCCACATTGGCTGGTAAGATGTTCCAAAAAAAAATGCTTAAAAACTAACCATTGCAAATACGCAGAAACCGTAACTCGTTTCTCTCTCTCTCTCCTTAATAAATAATTTTGTAAAGTAAAGATTACCCAGTGCTTATATTAAACATTAGAAAATTTTAAAATATTCTTTCAATGTTCATATGTTTTGTTTTTCTTACTTGTTATTTTAATTAATTTTTCATCTTGTTGATTTTATTCCATTGTTTCAATTTATTTAATATTTAATTGTAAAAAATAGTCACTCTATTATTTCGCTATAAGTTCAAATTATACCGTTAGTAAAGTTTTGGAGAGGAAGTCCTGAGTAAAGAGAAAGACAACGAGGTGGGTAAGTTGACAATCTTCAGGCTAACTGATTTCCCCTACCCGGCCCTGCTTCGACTGACTGAGGAAAACACCGTTGTAAAACATCTTTGGATATATCTTCTAAAACCAATCGCTACCGAACAAAAGATTGTTTTCCAGCGGTGGTTCGTCGTTCAAAAGAGCAGTTGGGGTTATCTGTAAAATGGAGCTCGGTTCAGTGTAAAAAGAATTTAGGCTAACTACCCCAAAATTTTCCCGATAAGGAAACCCGTTCCGTAACAATGTTGAATAAAAAAAACACTTGACGCTCCTTTTAGCTTATAAGAAATTCTTAAACTATAGATATTAAATATTGGATTCATAAACTATATATTTCAATCAAAATACGTATTCGAACTTTCGCAGTTTCATAAATTCGGTTATTGTATTTAATGTAAAATATTCTTAGGTAGGTTCCGTTAATTTAGTACTAGTAGAATCACCTATTATTCAACGGCTAAACTAATTGCGTAAATCTATAATTTCGGTGCGAATATTTACCATAAATGTAGAATTTCCTATAATAAACCATATTAGAATCGATGTATGCCAAGAAAATTCAGAATTGATGGCAGTTCTTAGAAACTTAACCCCTACATAAAACTAATCTTGAACATCATAAAAAAAAAACAGTTTAAACTAGATACAAAACTTATAATAATAATTTTCATTTTTAGGTGGGAAATAATCGTCGATAAAATAGTACATAGAAAGGTCTCATTATACGTGTGGTCCTAGGTGAACTACAAGCCAAATTAAGCATACTTGGGGTTCCAACAGGCGAGTTAAAGCCTTCAGTAGCAATTAGGATTCTTCTCAGGATATTTCCGTAGGAAAGTCGCAAAGGTCATTCAGGTAAATGTTAATTTAAATACTATATAGGTGATATGTCGAAATTTTTAGGTAATAAATTTTGTGGAAATGGGATATATTACTGAATGTGTGGCGTAAAATTGTATGAGCACCAAACATAACAACGGTCTTCTATCGTGGTCACCGGAAGAATGCCTCATTCAATAATAATAATAATAATATTTATTTTTCACTACATGGCATCTACAATATTTATATACATATATATAAAAGCAAATAAAAAAAGAAGAAACATGGTACACTGCAATGAAAAACCAAAGGCTGGCATTCAAAACACAGAGCGGTTTTGATCTCCATGCAGCCTTTGTTAATAATAAACAAAGATAAAGTTCAAGATTTATGCCTAAACCTAACTTAAACCTAAATTCTGCCATTTAATTATCAAACTTTCTATAATGCAAATGAAAAGAAAGAACAAAGCAACTGCATTCCCAACAGTGCAGCCGAGTAACACACTCATCAGGGCAATAGAAAAGGTAGAAAACGGAAATATATATGGTCGGAGACAGGCTCAGCGCTAGTTGGCGAGTACGGAGACACCATCCATATCTTAAATTTAGAGAACGGGTATTCTTTGATTTCCATATTTAACTTGTTATAAAATTTCGAAATATTATTAAAGACCGCTTGGAAAATCGAAGTTTTATGGAGGGAGTAGTAATAAAATTCCTGGGTCGCAACTCCAAGTACTGAACATCAGTGCGAAAACATTTTATTATATAAATATGTTGGTGCATTGTAGATAACGAACCTAAAATAGAACAATCCCGCTTCTAAATGTAGTCCATTTTTCATATTCAGCCAGTTCAAATTTAAACTTTGCTAATATTTATCTGGCTTCGATTATTATCGATGCATAGATAACCAACCCAAATTTGAATGGGAGATTACAACCGACATTAAAATACGGTTATTCGTCGCAAATGGATGCAGTGGCGCAACAATACATTCTTTTTATTCCCTCCCTCTGCTCCCCCGCAAAATATAATTTTGTCCTCCCTCTCCCTCCCCGTAATCATCCTTCCCTATTATTTACCCCTTTAAATCTTTTTTCGATTTAATTAGTAACTACATCTAAAACCTTTATAAACACATTTACCCGGAAAAGATCATTTTAATTATTAAATTAATGCTCCTTTAATAACTCTTTCTAATTTAATTTTTTTTGGTATTTCGGTTTTTTTTTCAAAAAGAAGTTGGCGTAATATACCACTTAGCTGCTATCTGATCTGCTTCACTTTTTTCCGGAACTGTACATATTTCTATATTGTTGCAGGTTCTTATTTGATTTTAGTACCGTCACAAGGTCTACACCTTTTGTTCGTAACAACTTGGAAACCAAGTTTGTTTCACTCAATATTTTTAATAAAATTACACAAAGAAAGACAAATTCAAATCTACTCATTTTTTTATCAGCCTGCATGATTTCCTCGTTATTTTTTTCTCACTTCTCGCACATATATCAAAATAAAGGGCTTTTAATACACTAACAAGACCTAATTTAGTAGCTGCATGTGAAGTGTTTCTTTCGGCTCAACGTGTGGGATTTAATTTTTTTGTATGCTATTTTTGACGCTCCTAATTTAGATAATAAGTTTCATCTTTTTGTACTATTACCAAAAAATGTATAGATATTTTCTACAGCTGTAAAAAATTCAGAAACTCCATTACAACTTTTGGCAGCATCATTAATGATTATATTTAAATTATGAGATGCGCAATGAATGTACATAGCAATAGGTTGATCCTTTTTAAGGGGAGTCAGAACTCTTTGTATGCTCCAGTATATCCTTATTCCCCATTGCTTAATTTTATGTTATTGTAAAAACTCAATGTTTCATTATATAAACCAGAAGCTGAATAATCATGAACTCCCATTTCAATTTCAGTTGGCTCGCCTCTTACGCCAATCTATTATCTTTTCTAGGAATATATTACCTTTTTAGCAAATTTTCATTATAAATATATATAACGTTACCCTTTTTTATAGTTATATTCGTAATAACGAACTGACAAAATTTTAGTAAAAATTAAAAAACTAAATCGAAAGGATTTGGACCCTTTAAACTCTCACTAACCTAAAACTATAATAATGGTAATTAATAACAATTTAATACTTGACATTTAGAGTATGCAACCAGGCATTCACGTTTACTTTCAATAACTCCTTTATTATGCTTTGATATAGTTTTAAATGAGTGTTAAATTAACTAAATATTGTCTAAGGAAGCTATAGCAATATATATGTTTTATATACACGTATATACGTAAAAAAATGTCCAAATCAATGATTACATTCGTATTTACAGAGTTAGTCAGTTAGTTACAGCGACAAAGTAGGTGAAAATCCCATTTTTAGAAAAAATGAGAAATTTAGCTGATATTTGACGAGCTGCAGCTAGCTTAATTTCGCTTAAAAAAAAAAACTTTTTGTATAAAAGCTCTAGAATTTTTTCTCTTTCAAAGTGTGTATGGAAGATTTTTCACTAAGACGCATCAAAAAGGAGTTATAGCCGAAAACCTGAAAAAAGCACAACTTCAAGATTTCTTGGCCACAAAAAGTTGCGTCGAAGGAAATTTTAGCACGGGTTTATAATGATCTTATTTTTCATTGATTGAAGTTTAAGGAAGTCACAGTCAGTAATTTAATACAAATATTGACGCAGGAATCTAGTGAGCCAGTTAGACCGTGAAATGACTGCTTCGCAGCTCACATCATTAATATTCGTTTTATATTCCGAGTGTTGTTTTTCTACGTCCGCTCGTTACGGAAGTTTCACGGAAATGATTCCTATAGAGCTGCAACGTGTTTCATACTGCCTTCCCTTACAATAGCCAACGAAACGACGCGCCGTAGTTAAATGCTACGATGAATAATTAAACCCCGTGGAAATTTAATTCAGAATTACGAGCTATATCTCGCCGTTTCACTGAACTTTAGACGTTCAATTGCAACGAACACGCGGATTTTGAGAGAAAATCAGATTACGTTACTACTGTACCTTACGGTCACAATACGTCGTAGAGTAAGAAATTGTAATGGCATTTTGGGCACAGCACCTTGAAACGGTAATTTTCACATTTCGCCATCATAATGCGGCAATTACAATCTCCTGAATTTGGATTTCCAATTTACGATTATATCTTAAGTTTCCATATACGTCGCGATTACTTACACATATATCGCCACATTCAATTTGAACACCATATCTTATGGTACCTGCCTATAATAACATAACTTAGTTTTATGTACTAATCAAATAGCGAAATAACTGTAATTGGAATATTATGTAACTATAAAAGTAATAACGGACTAGAATTCTCTACAACAAGCGAGATCCTTATCAAAATATTTTGCATAAGTGCTGTTTGTTTCAAAACGTCATGTTTTAACGAGCGAAATATTTATAAAGTTATTGACGTGATATACAATTGCCTTGTATGTATAGAAATATACAAATGAAATTATTATGATGTAATCACGTCAGTGAACCTTCATTCATTTCCAACAGCTACAAGCAAAGATTGACCCTAAAATAATATTTTCCTTTTCAGTAACGTGGTTTAGTGCCATACCTTATTGAAATAATCTAAATCGCTGTTATTAAGATTATATTACCATTTCAACGCAGCATAACGGTCACTAAAACGATTTCGAAATGTCGTTTACATATAATTTGATACGTAACCTCTTTAATTTACATAAACACAGAGAACAATACAACAGTGCCTTATACAACCTAGGTAAATCGTTGCCATGAGATTTAAGAAGGGAAAGTGTTCCTTGAACCAGTTTTGGTGATAAGAAAATATATAGTAGCTAAAAATGGATGTAGAAAGGGTGTGACAATTATATAAATGGTATGTGAAGAGATAAGAGGCGAATAACTGTATATTACATGTAAGTATGGATGTAAGTATGCGGATGCGGGTACCTATGTCTAGGGTTCAGACTGTACGGTAATATAAATTTCCCCACTTTGTTTTTTTTTTGGCCCCGTACCTTATATCTTCATATGTACAGCCGTAACACATTAAAAGTTCCAGGCATTAAGGAAGAAAGTGCTAATATCTTTTATTGTAGTTAGTATAAACGAATAGTTGTTGGGTAAAATCGAAGTCCTGGACAGAGAAGCATTCCATTTCCCTAAAACTGTTTGTTTATACTAACTCTAATAAAAAATATCGCCGCCTTTTCTCCTGAATTCGGTAACTCTCAGTGTGTCACGAATGTACAGTGCCCTCCAGATTTAATATCTCCTTTGGAACGACCAAATATCGATACTATTTTCCGCATAGCAAGGTCAAGTACTTCGGCTCAGCTCCAATTCGTAGGTAGAAAAAGAGCTTAGAGAACTATTATCATTGTTGAACAGGGTGTAATTATATTTTCTTAACACATTAGAAGGACAAAGGAATTTTATCAATGAAACATTTGCGTATATCAATTTGTCGGCTGTTATCGCAAGTTCACTGAACCGTAGGTGTTTTTATTCCTTTAAAATTTGTATTTGTCTTGATATTGTTTGTTCATATCTGTTTTTATTGTATACATTTATGTCTCTTTTATATTGTTGCAAATACTATTATATCTACACCTGCTAAATCGGAGTGGGAATTAGCAGATGCTACTATATCGATACGGGTAAGGGATAGTCTTTGTGAATTGTTTTTACAGAATTATCAACCAATACAATTCAATACAACTTAAATAGTAGAACGACAAATAAAAGCATTCGGCTATTTAAAATATATAGAGCTGTTGATAATGGATACCATCGTATAAAAGCTATTACAATATTTAACAGGTTAACCTTCAGAACTGAAAAAAAAAGGATAAAAGAGAAACAACGAATAATAATAAGAAGAATGGATAAAGGAAGGCATCGGACTAATAATCTGTGAACAAGTTCTTAAAAAAATTATCAGGATAAGGTAATTATAATTATACCTCGATCTGTTGTTTAATGTAAAGATTTGGTTTACACAAATATAAAATAAATAAAACACGAAATAGAGATAAAACGGGAACTGAGGTCAAAATTTTAACAGGATCGTTAATGACACGACTGTTCTAATATCTGCCTATTTATATCACGAAAACTTCTAACGCAGCGGTCCTCATTATGAGACATTTCGAATAACCGAATTCAGGTGCACCGATGCAATACACGTCCTATGTAACTGGAGTTACCTTTATTAATAATATGTAGCAAAACACACCATAATCGATTTTGTCGGGCATACTTATCTATGAATCGTAAACTAAACCAAAGGTAAATATATAATATAATATTCATATCTGCCACCTAGGAATCCGAAACTGGCCAAAGCACACGGCTTAGAGCGTGTGGTAGAAAGTATAGATATGCGGTCGTAAAGGGGAGACATTAGAAAAGAAGCGCACTGTACATGTAATACATATAGCGTGAGATTATTTTTAGCTCTGAACACATAATATCAGCATGCAATGCAGACAATTGTACAATATACAAATTAAAACAACTTGCGATAAAAAAAATTCTTCGAGAAAACAGCAAAATAAAATAAATAATAAGATCAATTAACCAAATTGTCAGTTTTGTGATTAAAATTGTTTAATCGAATGCAATCCGAGATTAATATGTTTGCTTGAAAATCGAACAGAAAAATCATATTGTGGCTTTGAATGTCAGCGGCAAAACCAGTGAAGTCATTCAGCTGTGAATCCACCTCAAATAACTCCCCTTGGGTTCACAGTTTACACACACAGGTCATAGATTATTTTGTACCACAAATAGATGTTAGCAACGAAACTAATGAGTAAATAAAATCATTTTAACGTAATTGTTCGAAACGCCCGCTTCAGCGCTCTAAATAATATGGTAAACGATGATAAAATGCTTGCATAGAATTGAATAAAGAACTTGGATGCAAGTGCACCATTCCTTAATTTTTTGAATATTTTTTATAGCTATATTATTATAAATTTTATATTTGGGATAATCCGAGTAGTCCCAATAGTCTAACAATTTATTTCTTCATTATTTTAAAATATTTTTTATGCTTAAAAATTTTCGCTGGTTTTAATTTTCCTATATTATATTACTCACACAATTGGTTCGCAGTTATCCTGCTATAAACTCGACAACAGTTCATTTTAGATATACGCACAATATTATTACATTAAATTGAGTAATTTTCAAGAAAATAGTATAGTAATTGGCATTCATACATCTTTATGTAAATATTCAATAAATGCTATTTATATTTTCATAAATTTGAATAAAATGATGATTTATTTTATTATTTTCAAATCTATACTTGTAGTTTCTTTCTTCTTTTGAATGCAATTCTTCATATCGCAACATCTTAACTTTGCGTTATTGGTACTTTAGATTCTAAGCTGTCAGAACAAGATTTTTATAATTTAGTTGCTATATTTACATATTGGTACTTCATTGACAGCTTTTGCGCCATACTGTATGTAGTAATATATAATTTATATTATCACAAAAGCAGAATTTTGTCAAAATATAGAACTGGTAAATTAAAGCTCGCTCTTGTATTTTAGGGAATTCTGCAGATGTAAACTTTATCTATAATAATTGCAACAGCTGCAATCATAACTGCTGTGTTTGATTTTGAATACCATTGATATATTTGCCATTCCGCAAATAATAGACACTAAAATCTAAGTAGAAGAATAAATGAATGAGAATTTAAAATGGAAGTCTCATTATTAACGTGAAGATATTTGTTAACTTTTATTCTTCCACTTATTAAGTGTATATTTGACTTTCTTCGTATAATACATTAGGTTTGACCAGTAGCACTGATGATCCTTGGTAAGGTGAAACATATGTGTACTAATATCAACCTAGTGTTACATAGGTTTTTAATGTGACCTAAAATCTAGGTGCTTTAAAAGTGATATTTTTTACTACTCTTATGTCACCCTCCAGTATTTTACAACCCTTTTTTTCTATATAGTCAACAACACCTTTAGGTTATGCTCTATTGAATTTTATCTTTCTTTTGTAGAAACGATTTATTTTCTGAAGTGCATATTAAAAGGATAATAAAAAAATTAGTCTTGGTACGCCGAAAAATTATGTATTGAAGAAGAAATTCGCTTTTCTTTTTATGATTATCATTGAGATAATATAATTTGGTTATTTAATTACTATTTCGTTAGCAAACTTGTACTTCCATTAAAGTACTTTTTCACTTATATTGATATTGTTGTTAATGCACTAAGAAAATTGCTTTCAAACAGTTTACTTTCTTCTGCACCTAAAATAGCAGTTTCCGCACGGGCGTATTACCTAGTAGGATGCTATCGTCCTACAGAAATTCAACTTATCCTAAATAAGCATCAAGTACTCTGTTTGCCATATAATACTTAAGAGCATCTTAGCAGGAGGACGTTAGCGAAATTGCTAAAGCAGATAATCCCTTTAAATTATTCCGATAGATTCTACATCGTACGCTAACTAGATTCCGCTTCGTGTTATAAATGAGGTAAGCATACTACATAAATTACAGATAATTTCCAACAAATAGGTTCCATTACAGCAAGATAAAACAAATATTAATTATTGTCAATATTTTTTTGGAATAAAGTTTGAAATGTAAATATTACTCAATGTAATTACATAAGTGGTTAATAACATCAGTATTTTAACTGTTTAAAATATTATTATTGCTTTTTTATGAATTTATTGTATAAATATGGACACCTAATCGCTGATATAGAGAAATTTATTGACTTTATCAATGTATAGCCAAAACAAGTCTTCTGATATATGGGTAAACTATGCACGACATAACCCAGTCATCTGTGAGCAACGATGAGATATATTGTAAGCAACGTGATTTAGGACATGCATTTGATATAGAGCTATCATGTTAAATTTTATGTGTTGAAAGCACAAGGTAAACGTAATACGTTTTAACAATTACCCACTGTATACAGGGTGTTTATGGTCTTGTGATTTTACTTTCAAGGGGTGATTAAATATCTTAAAATAAACCACTAACGTGAAACTATCTTAACTTTTTATATAAAAAAAATCTTAATACATTTTTTTTCTTCATATTTTCAAAACACAATGTGCTATGTCAAAAACACAAAAATATCAGTGGAAGAATAATTGTATGAGAATTTAAGATGGAAATCTAATTATTGAAGTGAAAATATTTGCTAGATTGTCGATTTGAAACTACAATAGTTATCAATAAAGGATAACAATTATTGTACGGCGACTTTAGATTGGTCACTTGACTGCGGGGCAGCCTGTATTCTGTCAAAACACCGTTATAATACTATACGTGTACACATCTATCAATGCCGGTAGAAGTTCCTCGTGTAAGGAAACTAACATTGTCTTTAAGTTTCATTGAAATATGTACACTTCTCGCAGGAAAAATCGGGACACCAGCAATCCAGAATTTTAAAATTTCTTGGGTGTAAATGTAGCTTTAAAGAGAAATATAAATGTATGGAGGGAAAAAGGTTTATACACTGAATAAACATATTGGAGTTTCGGTGGCGGCGTTTCCTTTAGAAATACCGAATACGGAAATATTTAGGCAAAAAAAATATACATAACAACAAAAAGGCCTCTTAAATAGTTGGCTTCATTTAGAAATATAGTATATATATATTTAACTTGTTTGATGTTATGCAGAGATAATTCTTTTTTAAGAAAACATATGGTGATGGGATTTTAAAATTATATTACTTGTTAGTGCTGCTTTGATATTAGTTACTTGGTTCGATTTCTGCTCGCAAGTATAACTTTAGCAATAGACAATATATCAATCAGCCTCCTTAGTTTCGAGAAAGTGTGATTTTTATAGATTTATTGATTACACAATTATTGATGTATTAACTATTATTGTTGGTTAATATTCCTAAATATTGCATTACTATAAAGTTTTTATGTATTTATATTAAAAATTGCCAAAAATAGTTTTAAAGTTATTTTCAAAATTCTTAAAGCAATTAAGTTCGCAAAGAAATTATTTATTTTATTAACCCTGCGTTTATTGTATATTCAAGAAATATGTTTTAGCTATGGTCTGTGTAATCCAATGTCGTTCTATGTTCTTGAAATATGCCCAACACTTGGTTTGTTTACAAACTGACTTTATCTAGCACAGGTTTATTAACAATTATTTACAATATTATTGCATTAATATATATGTAACAAACATCGTAAGAAAGCACGTTGTTCGCCAATCTCAGTTAGTGCTAAAATATTACATTTTGAATTTGATTCATTTAATACTTTCTCGATTCTACCGCCTGGAGCTGTGACAGATCAAGAGTGTTTCAATAAAATAGAACAAAGACATTGGATTACACAGGCGATAACTAGGTTATATTTCTTGAAAATACAATAAACGGAGGATTAACAAAAAAAACATAATTTCTTTGTGAACTTACTTGCTTTAAATCTTAAAACTTTTTTGGTAATTTTTTTAGTAGACAGAAGAAAACTTTAAAGTAATACAATTTAAGAATACTAAACAATAATAATGAATAAATAATAGTATATCAATAATTGTGGAAAATCACATTGTCCAAAGTCAGAGGCTGATGACATATTGTCTATTGCTAACGTAAGTAATAATATACAAAACAAGTAAATATAATTTTTTAAAATCCCATAACACTATGTTTTCTAAAAAAAAGAATTATCTCTACATAAAATCAACAGTTTAATACAATATAGTATATTTCTAAATGAAGCATCTATTCAAGAGGCCTTTTTGTTGTTATATTATTTTTTGCATGAATATTTCCGTATTCGGTATTTCTAAGAAGAAGCACGCGCCGCGAAACTCCGAATGTGTTTATTCAAATAATAAACCTTTTTCTCTATATACATTTATGTTGTTTGTAAAAATTTTTAATCTTTACCTTGATCGCAATAGCACACAAAAGAGTGATTTATGGCTTTGATAAGTGAATATATCCTCTGAAAACTGCATTTACACCCAAGAAGTTTTAAAATTGACGATTGCTGGTGTCCCGATTTTTCCTGCGAGAAGTGTACATACATCATTTTAAGCAAATTATTTACGGCTGAATTTGAAATTATTATTGATCTGAATTTGTCGTCTGTTGATCACATTACGATTATTCAATGTTTCCAAACAAATTAAAAAAAACACTATTTCAAATTTAAATAAGCTTGTACTTTTGTGTATTTCCGTGTGCTTTTTTTGCTCAGCTAAATAAATGTTGATATTAGATTTAACAAAAATCCAAAAGACTGGTGATAAAATATGTGGAAGCAAATAATTTAAGTCGCTGAAATGCAATTTAGGTATTTCTAGACATGTTTCGATCCATTATGCCTATCTTTAGATGTCTAATTCAGAAACGGTTGTTTCAGTTCCAATTAAATAACAAACCAAAAAATATACTTACAAGAAATCAGTGCAGAAACATATTTGATGGATAGTCAAACATATTAAAACAAAAACATGTAACCGAAAACATTTATAGAATTTATAATTTTACAATATAATTTTACAATATAATTTTAGTACATTTTAACGTGTTGTTTAAAATTTCTTAATAGTTTTTCGATATGTTAACTTGTTTTAATCTAGTTTTTTTTTGAACTGACGTTTTTGGAAGCATGTCTTTAATTTTATTGCTTAATTGGAGTATTAAAACAAGATTTTTTGAATTAAACAGCTGAAGATGGCCATAATAGACCAACAATATGTTGTGTTAAACATATTTAGATATGTATAGATTGGGCTTGAATGACTTTAGTTATTTTCTGTTACGAATTTTAATACATTCATTTATCATGTTAAAAAAAATGACATAATTAGCAGCAAGGAGAGTGATACAAATTGGGCAATTTATTAGGTGAAGCAGTTGTGACGTCAGACCATTCTAGAAAAAAATATATCTTTTTCATACAATTTCTGAACTATCGGGTTGAAATAAAACAAATTAACGCAATTACCATATATTTCGTGCGACCGATTATTAATATGATAATTGTGGTATTTGTAAAACGAATTTTACTTTTTTAATTATAAATTTATCGTTTAATATTTAACTTTAACTCATTACGTTTCGATTCTTTTGTGAATCATTTTCAAACCTTATTTTTTTAACACATTTATGTTTAATTTTATTACGAAATTAACATCTTTAACGATGTAGGTCACATTACATTTGTATAAAACGAAAATATTTAAATTTTAGTTTTCAAACATATACATACATTACAAACACATTACTACACTTAAAACAGCTTTAAGTGAATGATACGATAATTGTGGAATAGATTTTGTTTCAATTTAACTCCATTATTGATATGATTCCATAGAGCGCCATTCTCGACGACTTCTTTTCTTAAAAAAAAAACTAAATTCATAAGCCAAATTAGGCACAGAGTTATCTTAAACTTTCGCTTCAAATGGAAAAATGGTTCCCAGCTCTGCATCGATAGGTATTTTCATTTCCACCATATGCGGAACAAGCCTCTAAATAAATTACTACAAAGTGGAATCTGAAAATAAGAACACTGTCTAGTTTTCAAAACATACACTGCAACTATGGACGAGATTGCATATGTTTCGTAACATCTTATCAATACGAAGCCAAAATCTATTGCTTCACAGACCATCATATATGGAGACTTTTTATCGATATTTACATATCTTCTTAGAAAACTAGGACACTCCCGCGTATTGTACAATCACGCATACATACACGTATACAACAGTGATTTCAGTGTTCCCTTATACTATTGCGAAATGTATAATTCGAAGTCTATTCGCGACCTATCGCACAATGAATTTTAATAAGCGCACACGCTGAGATACCTTTCATTCTGGATCTATGCGACAGTCCCACTTTACCAGAAACGCTGTAGTTGTAACGTTATACTCCTTCCTTCCCTGGTCGTAACGGTGATAAAAACTAGAAGCGCAAGCTGAGAAATGTATTGTCCCGTCTCGCGGTCGTAGCTTGTTACTGAAAGGTAATTTATTACTAAGTTTTAAGACTTAATTATCGTCTTAGGCTGCCGCTCTACGCCGGCAAGAAATTCTCTTAAGATCTATTTAATTTACGCCGTCTCCGTGAAGTTCCCTTTTTCATTTTTGCGGCGTGTAAAAAAGGTGCTAATTACCGCAAACGTTTATAAATTGTGAGTGAAGATTCGAGAATATAATGTGGTTTTAATTGAATTTCTAAAAGATTTAGGAAAAGGGAACACTATAATTCTATATATAAGGCATCAGTACCTCTTAAATTAAAAGTACTTTCACTCTACCATATTAATTCTTCTTCTCAAAAATCCTTAAACCCATCATAAGCGTTGGATAGGCTTGGTCACGATATCCTCGCCAGTTCCTTCGCTTCACGTGATGCCCTTCCTCTTTCTCATCCTACTTCTTTTATTTTATCGTTCTAATTCTTCACACGTCTTCTTTCTTGCGTATCTAAACATTTTGCTTAGGCAACATTTTTATCTAATTTCCAAATGTCTGTACCATTTATTCAATCGTCTATTCTCGAGCTTAGTATTGCCTTTTTTACCTTCCCTTAATCTCGTTCGTATTTTATCAATTTTCTGATCAATTATTCGTTAAGAACTCCATTTCCGCAGCATCATCTTACATTCGTGTTGCTTTTGTAGTGCCTGAAACTCATTTGAATAAGTCGTTTATGGTGGAGCAGTAGTATCGTGCATTTTTAGTTTGTTACTTTTGTTTATTTCTCTTTTAGCAATATCGAACTTACTTAGAGTACAATAGGTATAGATATGTTATTTGTTTTCCTTAACCTATACTTTATGTCAGTCTGCATATCCGTCTGTTGTTATTACGCTTCCTAAACATTCATACGTTGTGTAACCTTCTTTTCCTAATTGTTTTCCTATAAAGTAGATTGTCGCACCCTATTTCTTATTGTCATTGTTGTTGATGGCCATGGTTTTGCATTTTTTGCTATTTATTTCATTTGCATTCTCTATTCTCTGTTCATATTTTCATTAGTTTTTCCATATTCTTGCTCTTATTTGCTATAATATTGAATGTAATTTTGATCGGCTCCATTTTGTTGTACCCTATTATTGTTTTTCTATATTTGTTATTATGTTATTTATTCGTCATTTCATTGCTATATAATAGTAGCAGGCTTAGACTATCATTCTGTTGTATTCTCTTGTTCGTTTCGAATTTTCTGAGTATCTCAACATTTGTCACCAATTACCTCTTTGTTCAATTTATTTCTAATTAATTTTTATTTACATTATTGTTAACCCAAACTCCATCATAATTGATATTCCGTCAGCTCTGTCAGAAGCAGGTTTTGAGTCTAAGAAAGGTAAATGTAATTCTTTACCTACATCCCACTTTCTTTCTATGATTTACTAATTATAGAATTTAAAAAGTGAGTGTAATGCGCGTGCGCGTAACGCTATTTTGATACCGGCCTAGGATATTTAAATGCGTTTAGCGTATGCTTACCGTTTAGTGAATTAAGGAAATTCAGATGACTAATTGGTGCTTGAAAAAGACGACGGATTCCTTATAATAGCTATGATGTTATGAAACTTCTGGAAAAAGTTAACAACGAAAAACACCATCTTTTACTTAGAAATTTAATGATAATTGATTTGAACGTGGGGCCCTCTTAGTTTTTAACACAACTAAACTAAATGAATCGCAAATATAAATAAAATAAATGACCAAACAAAACAATACTCACTTTACGTTGCTTGATATTGAAATCCAAAAGCAAGTATATATTTTATCAGATTTAATACTGGATGTACCAGAGATTAACAAAAAAAAACTCCAAAACAATACAACATACACAAACATAATTGAAACTAAAGCTGTCAATAAATTTAAAAAAAAACAAATAATTTTTTTTTCTTTTGTAAACAAAATCGTTGGCTTTATAACTCTTAAGAACATCCAGAATAAGAAATTCTTATAAATATAACCGTTGTGAATGTATCTAACTATTACCGTTTGACAGTGATTTGAAATATCTGTAGTTTCATCCCTGTGAATAGCGAAAAGATCACTGTTGTTAATCTAATGTTTAATTTCTTACGGCATACAGCTAACACGCTCCCTACAACATCATTGTGTAGTTTTATGCGTGCCTTTAAAAAGTAATGCATTGCTTAAATTTTCTTTCAATATTATATCCAGTTCTGCAGAATTTCATCTCCACGAAAAATTCGGGAACCATGTCAGGAATCTTCTGATGTCCTTTTAATGCCAGCTCGATTCCACAGAACCTTGATACAATTAAGTTTTCTCTTTAAAATAAATCTATTTTTGTTCATCTATTCGTTATGATTGATAATACATCGTCGATAAACTGAATTGCAATTGCAGCAAACTTTGTAGAACAGCAAATATGACATTCCGAAATTCGGTTTCTTTGCTCAAAATGCTTTAGATCCACAAAACTCAATATTTTCCATATTTTACTCATTTTATCAGTAAAAATAGAACACACAGAAAAGAAAACCGGGCGTTTAACCCATCACAACTTGCAATCTACTTCATTTTTTTTATAAGGAAAAATGGTTCGTATAATATCAGGAAGCGATCTTATCTTAGTCTGTAAGGTTTAACAGCGGAGTATGGTTCCCCAGAACAAAAGCAACCAGCTTCTCACAATCCATCACTAGCGAAAGTCGAACCGCGTGCCACGGCCTCACGATTGTAGCCATTCCCCATGCTTTTTCTCGTAAGGTCCTCGGCAATGATCGGCGCATCCCATTATTGCATATACCGTGTTTGGTCACGTGACTTTAACGTTTACCTCTACTCTTAAAGTGATCTTGCCAAAACTCTCTTATATGTCTATTAACATTTATTTGATTACTAGCTCTATGTGCGCCTTGCTCGTTATTTAATTTGTTTCCAACTTCCTCCCTCATTCACTTTTCTATAATCCTTGTAAATAATTTGAAGTTGGTGATGGACAGGCTAGTCGTCACATTCTAAGTCGTCACACCCTTTTTTGTATCTAGGCAAGACAGTGTTATTTTTACAGACGATTCGCTTCGCTTTTCTATACAATTCTGAAAATTTCTAATAACCGTTTCTTTCCATTCCTTTTTAGGTATTTATCCATTTCTGGTTCTACTACTGTGTTTACTCCGTTTACCGTATGGATTTCATAGATTCATTTTTCATTATCTTCTAATTCCCACAACTAAGTTCCATTATTGGATTTCCGTCGTCGACTTGTTCTAGGCCTTTTTCCTTTTCCTCTTGAATGATCTGTTCTGTACCCCTATCCGATCGTACCTCTAAAACTTCTTCTGACGCTATTTTTAGTTAATGGCTTTTGTCCTTGATAGTTCTTACCGGCTTCATTTAACTTCCTTTCATGTTTCCTACTTGACTCCAAAGGTTCTATTGTTTGTTTCATACCTTTTATTCAAGTTTATTCCGAATTCTTCCCAGTTTTTCCTCTTCACTCTTCCCTTTTTGGCCGTTCCTTGACTTATACATATTTTCTTTGTTTCTACAATTATATCTTCTTATTCCGCATCCCTTGTTGTATATTATTTCTTTATTTCTTCTCCCATTTATTGTCCATTTTCAGATTTTTCTTTCTCCCTGTTTTTTAAAATTCTTAATTTGCTTAATTTGTTGTCTTATTATTATATATATTTCATCTTGTTTTAGTTTATACATTAATACATTCTTAATTGGTTTTTCCATCTCTACCTGTATGTTTTAAATACTGCCGTAATTAGTTATGTTTCCAATTCAGCCCCAATTTTTGTCTTTGCTTCTTTCATTTCTATTTGTAAGTATTTAATGTTTTTAGCATTTCTCCCTTCCAGCACATGTCACCTTTAGTTTGATCCCACCATGTATTTCCAAATAATAGTTCGTTTATCTGACAGGATTGCAGCATTTTTTTTTCCATTTCGGTATGTTATTTTTTCCTCGTGACTATCATATTTACTAAAACATTCCAATCCTTTGTGTTGATCATTATCAATTCTTGCATTCCCAGATCTCCCATTACAAATGTGTTGATTATGTCAAGGACTTTTTACAGGTCAGAGTAGAATTCTACAATTTCTTCTTCGTCTTGGAGTACATACTGCTATGGTTAAACAACCCGCGTTACGGCTGAGTGTATTTTAAGTTGCATAGTTTTGTTGTTATGTTTACTTCGTTCGTTTTATTTCAATGTTCCGAGAATTTTCACGATTTTTTTTTTGTATAAGTTTTAGTTTAGGAGTTAATTGTATGATTTACTTAATTAAGTCTTAAGTTTTTTTAAAATTAATTCCATTCATTTATTTGTCTATCGTTTGTTTATGTAATTTAATGCGGATTCTATTGGATATTGGCGTATTGTTAATACGACTGCGTTGTGAGGAGTGTGGGATTTTTGTAGGAAAAACAATTGTAGAGTTTTGTTAAGAAGTTCCTTGTTCGAGTATTGACGTGAGTAGACGTATTTTTGTATATCGTTGTTGCCATTTTGTAATTCATTTGATATTGAAATTTTATTTCTGTAAAAATATAGCTAATCAAGGAATTCATTTTGTAATAATTGTTAATATATTGAAGTGTGCACATTATAGATATAAGATCATTTATTATTTTTGTTCGGGAAGATATTTTTAGTTTTTATTCTCTTATTAAAGTTTAAAGAGTTTATTTTCCGTTTTCAATTTGCTGATTCATTTTTATTTATCACCTGGGTTGGGTGAGTAGAAGCTTTGTGCTTGCATTTAGTTTTTCTGTTGTGTAAATTTCTAGTAATTGTCCACGCTTAGTTTATTTTAATTTCTTACCACGTGGGTTGAAATTGAAAGATTTTGGATTGTCTTCCTTTGTATAGGAAATAGCATTGTCCTAGTTTAATTTAGAATCAAATGCAGTTTTTAATTTAAGCCAGAACCTCCAGTTCACGGTTTTTTCCACACAAGTTGTAATTTAACCCTTTTGAAGTATAAATTTGATTGTTAATTAGCAAAATTCTGTTCTTTTATTTTTAATTAAACCTTTTCAATTTTTCGGGTATTTAAGTAAGTCAGATTTCATTCACTCACAATTTACTTTTCGTGGTTAGATTCAAGTTTTAATTCGCGAGAGTAACTCTGAGGTTAATTGTTCTTTTGTTCAATTTAAAAATCTTATCCGTTGAGCTAACTAATTTAATTTTTCTATTTCTTTGTTAAATTCATTTTGCAATTTCATTTAATTCAATCAGTACACAGCAATACGTAATATGTATTATATTAACTTTTAAAATTAGTTCTACTTCAACATCTGCTACTCTTCAATTTGTTAGTGTAAAATTGTTTATTATTTTCATCGATATCATTGTTTCAACTCCACCTTCCATTGGTTGTCCTTCGTTTACCACTACACAATAAAGGTAGTATTTGTTTGGTAATTGTAAGTTCAAACTCCCTTTCTTTTTAATTTCACTTATTCCAATTAAGTCTACTCCGATCTTTAACATTTCTTCTGTCAGTTATATTTATTTTGCTATAAGTGTTGCTATGTTCTATGTTCCCAGCCATATTTGTTGTTTGTGCCAGTCTTTCTCCTTACTGCTTGTATTAATTAAATTAATACTTATTAACGCGACCGATAAAGGAGAAAGTACGTGAAAATTCTTACTTTTAACCTTTTTAACCGAACTGCTTGCTTATAAACTTATGGAACTTCCTTTGCCCATCGTAATTTATATTCCTCACATATCAGAACAGTAACGTTGTAATAGTTATGAATAGTGCAGTAAAAGCGCTTGATTCGTATGCATCGATATGAAAAGGAAACCTGAAATACTGCCGCACAAATTAACAACACCAAAGCTAGCATACGGCACTTTTGTCGTGGGTTGAGAACTATACGTATCGGATCACGGCCGCAGTTCTAGCGTGTATGTGCCTATTTCGAGCTTAATGCGCAATAATGCAGGCGTTAAAAACATACTTCGTCAGTCATCGGAAGAGTTCACATGGAGCTAGTTCATGGGGTATCAACAAATCTGTTAGGAATTAAGATGGTGCTATTGATTTGTGTGAGAGGTTATGGTTATTTTGAGATTTTAGCGGTCGTAATTTAGGTGAATTACCACCATGCTTTGCTGCGGGAAACATGTGTTATAATTTTGCTCGCATGAAAGATTTTTTTCTTCAGGCGTTTACTTTGTGAATTCTGTCAGAATATTACACTTTATGCTTTGCACTCATCTTGTATTTCTCTTTTTAGTAACTAATAAGTAAGTGGAATGTACAAGGTCGACGTTCGATCTTAACGAAGTGTGTGTTTATTACTACTATGATAACAAATTCTTCAATGTAATGATGTCTTAAAGTTTCATATGCTAATTTTATGTACACAGTATGTTTGAAGAATTTAGAAACATTCAATATTAATTATTTTATATAAAAAAAAACTTTTAGTGACACATTGAAAGAACTGTCAAAAATACGAAGAAGATTATCAAAAGAAATATTAATGGGAATTTTAACTATATTTTTTTCTATTTACAGTTCCAGTTAATAAAACTAAATTCAAACGAAGAAGTGTGTATGTGTTTCATGATCTCGTTAAAATCGTGAAGATCTTTTGTTAAATTATCTAAGTATCCGTAACAATAATATAATTGCTACGCATATTTAATTTTAACAAACTAAATTTGTTCGGATAACAGACGTTATTGCAAAAGATGGTCTTAAGCAAAATGTGCAGTAGTTAGTAACACGCGAATTTTTATTCAATAACAATATTACGTTTTCAATTCATTATTTCATTCACTGGTTAAAAGGTGACTCATTCGAACCCAATCACATGCATGCATCTCTTTCAATTTACTAGGTAAGACAGAGAAAGGATGCTGATTTCGATAAACCCAATAGATTTAATTTTTTCGAATCCGTTTCAATTTCTTTCCACCCATTATAATAATTAAAATTTGAATAATATAAAAATAATATAAGGTGCTTAGAGAAATAATCAAAAGAACATGCCTAGTTGTAATACTTGATCAGAGGACGAAGTGGAGCAAAAAGATGAAGTTTTCGCAAAAACTTTTTGGGAAAATCATTGGAGCCCATAGCCTAAACTGATGTCACATCTAAAGCTGCAATTGGACAAGTTTAACCCTCCTAAATTCCAAAATCAAAACGAAATTTTGTGAATCTTTGGTACTATCACAGTTTTTGCTTGAAACAAAATAAAATATAATAGAAAATAATTCAAGTAACTTTCAAAGTGCCGATTTCGCGCTGTGAAGGATGGTGTTAGGAACAACAAATCTTGAAGAGAATGCTTTGATATGAGATTCAGACAGATTTAAGATGGAACAACGTGGGTCTGAAAGTTATTGCTTCGAAATATCGATTCTAAATAGCTTCTGGCAAACTTGCAAGCTCTTCAAGCAGAAATACTTGTCGTACGCATCTGTATCCAGAACAAAAAAAAACTATTTTAGTATTTTTTTATATCTCGGTATTACAGTATTTAGTACTAAATTCATTTATTACATTATGCATTTTTTATATGCATACCTGGATTACACTATATATTTTTTTTATATATTTTATATATTTTCATCAGGGAAACCAAAGGTGATATTATTTATGAGAAAGCCCTTGCCTATTGCAAAAAGAGGGTTTTAAAATAAAATAGCTCATTTTCTTTCACATATTAACAACCAATATACCTTTGTTAATTTGTTATTTAATTAAGGATTGTTTTATAGTTTTAATTTTTATTATATTATGACTTAAATAAACCTTGTTGGACTTGCAACCTTGCTAATTATTTTACCAATGTTTCTAATATTACAAACGCAATTTAAATTTTTGTTATAAGATATGCTGTTCCAAAACAAATATGTAAATGCATATTTTTCTTTCCATTTATTTCCAAATATATCTTAATTTTGTTTTCTTGGTTTAGCATATAGATAGATGGAACGACATAGCAATAAAGATATTCATTTGGTAATTTGAATTTTAAAAATGGAAAGAAGTTAGCTAAACCATGAAAATAAAACTATATATACGTCTATGTATCTGTAGCGTATGTATGTTTATCTGTAAGCATGTATTATATGCAGATGCTTGCGACAACAATACAGGCGCTTCAGATATGCATTAAATCCTGCTATTTTAAACCGATATATAATTTCGTACTACGCGCTCTGATGTTTTAATTCTGAACATTTCAATAGATGGCGCAAAATTGTTTCGTTTCAATACATTTGACATGCCATTCTCCCTAGAATTATATCTGGTATGATACTACCAAATATACGCACCTGCGATGCACAATTTGGGCAAATTTTTTACCCATCCCGGATGGAGCTATGGTTACCTCTCTATACCAAACAATAAAATAAATAAAAAAGACATTTATAACGAATACTCCCAGCGGCAACAATAAATGAAACAATTATTGTGGCATATTTATTAATTCAATAAAATTGTATCGGAAAAAGTATAATAAAAGTATTGTACAGCTTTCCAACCTATTCTCCAGCCTAACGAATTCCATAATAAGATAATAGATATTGCCCTGCATTTATAGCAGATTTCCGTCCAAATTAGTAATTTGAAATTGGATTTTCGGGGAAAAATTATCCCGCCCTACCACATGCTTTTGATGTTGCACCAACTAATTAAAAAAGATTCGTATAGATTACCCAAATTCTGTTGACTATTTCTAATTGCCCCACAGATTATCCTAGACAGAAATACGCAACACGATCTTAAATTTGCGTATAATTAAAACGCTGTGGAAGTTGATTAAGAGTTTGCACGAGTAGGGAACAAATTGTTTCCGCTGCGAAAGTGCAGCCTAATTAAAATGCACTCTGGCTGTCGCTCTTGACGCGAGTTATATATAATTGTAGAGGACGTTAAATTTAGATCTCGTGTTTGTTTCATCTGTATGAGCGCGACAACATCTAAAAAGCGTGTTCGTAAATTAGTGCTTGTATAAAAAGGGAACGGGATGGGTTAATTACATCAATCTGTAATATTATAATAGTACGCTTTAGGGTAATTTAGGATTTAGCGGTATCGTGTTGAGAACTCAATAAATTCAAATTGATCGTCTTCATCCGTCAGTTTTATGTTGTTGGAAAAGTAAATCTTTGCACGTAGATAAGGTAAATCCTATAGATGAATGATAAATAGTAAAGAACATCAATATTAAGTTCGATTTATTTGCGTAGTGTACATATTTAGCAAAAGCATTCTTATCAGTTGAAATATATTTTTCCGGCGTGTTCAGAAGCGCACCGAAAAAAGGAAAAATAAAAAAAATACACAGGCGCATTTGTATTGAGCACCAGCAATATGTCATTCTACATCCGAGCGAGATATGGTAAAGTATGAGGCGCCAAGATAACCGCACTGCTCTAATATACATACGTAGTATATGCATGTTGCGCCAATGCACAATACAATGTTAGAATTATATATGTATTCATGTATCCATAAATGTATACATATGCATGCATACATATATACAGTACTAGATGCAATGCTGTCTATGTAGACGTTTACATGCTTTGATAAGGACGCGCAAAGTCAAAATAAACTAATTTTTAATTAGTTAGTTAAGAAAATAGACAATGTAATTAATAGATAAAACATGATCGTCCTACTTATTAAGAAGAAATTGTTACGAAACCATTCAAACGAACAATATACTTGCAGTAATGTTTATACTTAAAGATTATGAGTCATTATTTATTTTAAGGGATATAGCAGCCTGTTATTTATGTATAAGAGCAATGATATTGGATATTATTTTATTCATCACGTAAACATACATTTATAATCTCTAATTTTAGAAGTTAATTATAAAGGAAACATTTATATAATCTCGTACGTCGAGCAGAATAAAAAAGAAATTAAACTGTTACACTAACTTGTATAACATAATTAATTTTATGATGTACAACACATTATACAGTTTATCTTAATTAGACAGGATTGTTCACTAGAAACAAATACGCATTTACAGTTTAAATGTAAGTACTGATAATCACTTTATTGACGCATTCTTAATATTTAATAACTAAATGAATGTTACCATGCAACGTGGTGTCATGAGTGACGTTGTCATTTATATATGTATACAGCCAGAGTGTGTTTGAAGCCCATGGGGCATCAAAACTGCACATCTGTATCCATATCTGCCAATCAAACTGTATCACCCTACTTCCATGTAAGGTGAATATCCGCTGCTTGTCACATACATAGTACTGAAAAAACTTGTATTGTCTACAATACACCTTATATTATAAATGCAGCTTTTACTTGAGCAGAACAAATTCTGTAATAGCTACAAAATTAAGATTAAATCTATTTTAAAGAGACCCAGTTCTATTTGTATTGTACTAAAAGGAATAAATGATAGCTATTATGCCCAGGAATATGCAGATAATATTGCATAATGGAGAAAAACGCAAGCATCATTTCAATAAGTTCTGAAAACAAGGGAAGGTTGGTGTATTAAGGAAAACCTAAAAGTTAATCCTACGAAAATAAACTTTCCATCCCATTTACAATAGAAAAAAGCTTCATTATTTTTCCATTTGCATCGTGATTGTATTTAAGTGCAGTGATCACTTACAATAGTCACGTTGAGAAAGTTTCTAATCGGACTTCCTTCGAATCCCTCATTTAATTGGAAGCAAACCATACGTCTCTACACAGTATCTGTTATATATAAAACTGTTATTCACATTTTCACGAAACGCCGGCTTCATTGGCAACATTCCCCAACATATTCGTGCCGTCACCAACTGCCCTGTCTGTGTTACGCGCCAAGATTATTAACGGTTAGAGCCGCGAAGGGTATTCATCTATTTGGCAGACGCGGCGTGCGTTATTTCGGGTATATTATCAGTAGATTTACATTTGAGGAAGCTTAAATTTCGTAGGGACGCAAATAATAGGGTTTCAGGGTTTAGTTGCAGTAAAGGAATTAGATTAGAACCGGGCGATTTAGAAAACTTACAGGCACTTTCGAGAGGGTTTAGAAACTTTCACGGCTGGATCGGAGGGTGGGGTAGCACAGGAGCGGCTTTTGTTGTTTATAAGTGGGGTATTGAAATATATAATCAAAAGTTTAAATTAGGGGGTCATTGCAATAATTTTCAGGCAGAATTAGTTGCAATAAATCAGGCAGTACGTTATATTAGGCGCGAGTGGGAATTTATACTGAACCTGCCAATTATAACTGATGTACTATCTATATTAGAGGCGTTAGGATTTTAAAAATGCCCGATTTGTTATTAAATACGTGGGGTACGTTGCGCGAGGGGGGTGCAATTTTTTTTTGTATTAGGGATCATGTATGTACCTACATTCTATAAAGAGAGGACGAATCATTTAGCAAAAAAAAAAGCAGTGTCTCAAGGTATAGTGCAATAATTAGGTATGGGTTAATTTCGGCTAGCGTAGTTAAAAAAGCATTTAAGGATAAATTTCATCATGGCAGCTTAGGTGGGATATAAGTGTAAATAGGAGGTGAACTAGGAAATTTATCTGTAACGTTACGCGTTTCAGGGGGTTAATGTATCGTATGAGGGGGTAGCATTAATAACGAGTTTCGGTAATTTTCTACATACATAATATTTTTGTAGAACTATAAAGAATTATAATTTTGTGTAGAACTTGGAGGGTTAATGATTCGCATTGTGACTGTAGTGGGATGGATACAGCGGTGCATGTTTTATTTTAATGTCCTCTCACGGATAAGTGGCGGTCGCGTACGGAAGCTTGGGCATTAGCTAACGGGTTAAATTGGCCACGACGCGAAGCAAATACTAGAGATAATGAGTCGGTCGAATGGTGCAAATTTTCTAGTAATGCTGCTAAAGAATTACGTATTTATAAATGAGCCTTTTATACCCATTAGTGGTCTGAGTTAGTGATAAATTATACCTTTTAACATATAAATAAGCATTTCAAAAATAAATCTTTAATTTAATTATTATTGGTTAGAATAATTAGATTTGAGTTATTGTTAAGTATGAGAATAGGTACTGCTGTTCTTTTGTTTGTTTTTAGATCACTATGCTGGCTTACTCTGTTTCAATCTCAAATTCATGATTTGTGAAAAACGGAGCAGCATTTTTCTTATTATTTTATTATTATTTAATTATTATTTCTTATTTTAGTTATCATTATAAATGTACTGTAAGCTTGCAATCCTTACATATTCGCCGTCGTGCCGGCTTTTCAAGATCTGATATCGACATATGTCGATTTGTCGCATGAATCTGCATACATCTCGCTAGCTCAATCGGTAGAGCGCTCGTCCGGTAAACGAGAGTATGTAGGTTCGAATCCTGCGTGATCTATATTTTTCTTGGAAAATATTCTTCTTAATTATTATAGATATTTAGCAAAATACATTAATTTCGTTAATATAAATATTTTTGTAAACAATAATTTAGTGGGTAGGTAGTTTAAAGTGTTTTTATTTTAGCTATAATAAGATGTATATAACTTATTGTTACATCAATATATAAATGTCCATAATTTATTACTAATATTGAATTTACCAGTTTACTCGCTTAGTTATTTACAATAGGTAAGAATATTGGAAAACAAGTGGTTTACTTGCTTGTTCCTCATTCAATTGAAGGGACAAACTTTCTATGGAAAATCTCTAGAAGAACAAAATAATTATAACTAAATACTTGTTGTAATAATTTCAATAAGAACAATTTCATGTGGTACCTATCATGATCTTTTCTTGTTCGTATTTTTAATATTACTGTTAAGATGAAGGATCTTAATTCTTAAATTTTTAAAGTCAAAACATTTATTCCTCATTTTATGTAGAAATTCTAAAAACTACAATTCGATTTATGCTGTATAAAAGCAATAGAAATAAAACATTATGAAAGAATAGCGGTTTCTTTTTAAGTAAATATACAAACAATTTCTTCCAAAGTGTGTTAGGTTTTTTAGACTTTTTTATATCAGTTGCCAGTTTTGATTGTGATATTTTTTTACACACTCATTTAAGAAATTTTTATCAAACTAAACCTTAAACTATATTTGTACTCGAAGTAGTGGTTTCAGTAAATTTATTTCTTTAAATAATTATACAAGAACACATTTTAAGTATTTGCAGATTATACCATCTGAAAACCCGGAAGTAATCGATGCCTAAAATAAACAAAAGAAAGATCATCCGGAAAGCTAATCCCCTTGATGTTATGCGACAAAGTTGCCGCAACCTTTCGGCTAGAAATTACTTCATCCTGTCCCGAACAATTCAATAAAAAATAATCCTTAGAATCAGCACACGCGCAATCGCTGTAGATTAAAGGAGATATATCTTTCCTTATGTTTCCTTATGACTTATTTTCCCTATGCCTTTTTTTTTTTTTGAGGCGATCGTACATAATCGCGTGACTACTCTATTATATTTTTATTATTATTTTTTAGGTTTAGGATGATTTGTAATTACAGTGAAATCCGCTTAATGTGATCACGGATAATATTATCAATCGGTTATTGTTATCATTTTACCTGGGAACAGACCGTTTTAGTTAGTATACTCGCAAAAACAAATACGAAACAATAATTATTTCGCCGAACAACTAATTCGCTTATTCAACCTTGTGATCAAAATGTAATAAGAACATTCAAGGCATACTATCGTCATGAGGAGCTTTCCAAAATTTGGATGAAAATAAAGAGAATGGATTAACCGCTAGTGAACCAGCCAAAAAAAAATCACTGTTTTAGAAGCTCTAGAGTATATCTAGTCGCTGCAGAAGGTTAATCGCTTTCCCTAACTTACCCAACACTGGCTTATAGGTACTTATTGCATTTCCAAGTCAGAAGTTTCCCATTCTCTCTTAATCATTAAATAAGGTACTGTAAAATAATAAACATTGACAAATTGTTGGTTTAATATTTCGCGTTCTGTACTGCACTAAAATTACACGATCGTCTGTGATTTTAGACATAGCAGTGAATTCGATATTTTATAAAAAAAGACGAAAATCAAATTATCTCCAGTATCAAAAGAAATAAATTGGTATTCCAGTGATTTCAATAACAATGTACTCGTACACGGCGTTCCCGTTGGAGGCGGCTATTACGGTTGTTGTTTCCCCAGTAATTTAACGTATCCCATTCGAATCGCCATAAAACACGGGACGGCGCGGCGTCGAATATCGGACACCATTTTCAACGTATTTACGATCGCAACGATAAATTAGCAGAAATGAATTGATCACAATAAATCAGAACGGGAACAATGGGAAATGAAGTATGCGCGCGTACGTGTCTATAGGTATCGGGGTAAACAATCGCATAAACCACGCCGCCGCGTTCCGGTATGCGCTTGTTGTGCCTACGTACGCCATAATAAACGCATAGAAAACGGAGACAACACGGAGGATGTGGAATTAAATCCGAATTTTGGACTAATTGAAATTTCCCTAATGGTATTCCTCTGTAAACATTTACCGCGCGTATTCTATTGGGGGTCATCTGTCACTTATAGGAGGAACCAGAAACACAGAGAAGGCGGAACGGCGATGCACATTTATTTATACATACACCCGGGTCCGTCTGTCCTGTGGGAAGAACACGTAGAAGGGACACATGTGTGCGACGGAGTTGTGCGTGGAGCTCCGAAACGCGTACACGGACGGAAAAATTGAACGGTTCGTCCCTGTTTGCTCTCGCATATCCTGTTTGATTTAGGATTGTCATTACGCGTACCATACCATCGTCGGAACATTTGATACCTACTCGATCGCTATCCAGAAAAAAAAAAAGCCTTTAACCGTGCTGAACCCAAGTAAAGCAATGATTCCCTGCTACGATAGGCAATGCAGAGATTCGTATATGTATTTAAGAATTACACGTGCAACAACATCGCCGTATAGATATTCGAGCGGTAGATTTTCTAGTGCATGAATCACGCGCTCCCAGGGTTTATAGTTCGCGCTCCTTACGGACACTATTAACAGTGAAATGATGTTAATCCGAACGTAAATATTTTGAAAATGTTTCCGTTTCCAAAATATTTGTGTGCGCTTATACCAAAAGGGAAGCAAATACACTTAGGCCGTGATTCATCCCATAAGTATCGTGAAGAATTAAGAGGAGTGTTTGTTTAAATGAAATCTTAATTAAACTCATAAATAGACTAGTTTATTAATAATAATATTAATAATAATAACATTACTTTTACTGACACGAAATCAATCACAAGGCGGATTCAGTTGGTAGATATGTAAAATATCAACCCCTGTTCTTCCATCCAAACCTTGAATGGAAGAACCCCCTATAGTAAAAACAATTATTAATAAATTGCCTATAATAGTAATAAAGAAAGAAAAAATAAAGAGTAACTAACTAACCTAAATATAAATAATCAAGCAATACAAATAAACAAATAAGAAAAACAAATCGATCTAGTAAAGAAGTGAAATATAAATATAAGCTATAGTAAGTAATAAATTTTACACAGCATTAGCAACACATAACTTTAGTATTAAATTAAAATGACATTTAAAATTAAGTATGAAAGAAAACAATGATGAAAATGAATTTTGAATGCTACTATCATAATAACATAGCAAGTATACTGCAAATCCAAAGTGATACTATAGGAGTGTATAGTCGGGGGGCTTTCAGGAAATAAACAGTCAGACTCATTTTTAATGGGATCCCGCAAGTCAACATCTGATCTGATTTGCTTAGTTAATCAATTAATTTGCAACAGAAGGAGTTTCATGTGCGAGATAAAGAAATAATGGAAAAGTAATATATGAGCATTGCAAAATCACTTAAAACAAACAATAATTTGTAATAATATACTGCGGAAAATCAGCCTTCAGGGGTGGGAATACGGTGCACTATATAGGTAATAATTATAATAGTTTAGTGAGAGTTCTATTGTGGAGATTCTCTGTTGAAAATATTCATCTGAGTTATCTTGAGGGGACTCTTCGCGAGGAGAGCTCTGTTGTTTGGACTCTCTTGTACGAATCTCTAATAGCGTACAATAAAGGCATTGCTTAGGTCTAACTTGGCTTTTTATTTGAGCTCTCCTTCTACCATACCTTACAATAGTGTTAGCCGCGTATACACGGTAGGTCTATTATAATCTACATATTTAGTTTGTCTTACCAAGTGAGTATAAAAGCAGATAGTGCTATAAACATCTTATTACAAAATTGGACACTACCTCATTTAACAGAAGATTTTGGGGATAAGTGACAAGGTAAAGAGTTGATAGTGTCTGATGCTGACAATTTGATTGAAGCTGATAATTTTTAAGCGGGATTCGAAAAGATTAAATCTTGAGAGGAAACGAAGTGAGAAAGTTTGACTTGGTTTAAAAACGGTTTTTGATGGTGTGATTGGAGGGATTTTTCCTGTAGGGTCGGTAACACTTGATGTAGAGAAGATAAGCAGTGAAGTGATGTGGAA
>RXPK01004613.1:0-35662 GCA_004143645.1 Protaetia brevitarsis | reverse complement strand
TAATTTACAAAAATACCATTGATTCCAAAATGTTGTCGTAGAAAAAAACTGTTTTCCAGAAAGAAATATCAACTTATTACCAATGAATGAGCGAATTACTACATAAAAAGTCATACATTAAAGAATTTCTCACATTTGCACATGCGTGCGTTTATACCGTTCGATATTTATCTATAATTTTTTTCAATCGTTTATATTTCATCTAATATCACAAACAATATATTTCTGAATACTGTAAAAACAAGAAGGAATTTATCGTGGTAATAGCTCAACAAACAGGTAAAAATCAATATTAACATTAAGTGAAATAGTTTATTACTTTATAACAGTTTATAGGACTATCATACACTTCAGCGAATGAGCGTCAAAAGAAAGTTACATTTCATCCCTATAAAGTTATAACGTACAGGAATAATACCATTAGATCACGATAGGCGATTGAAGAATTGTCATTGGTTTAAAAAACAATTTAAGACAATGACTTGCCAAACAAATCATTTTCTCGGATGAAGCCTGGTTTTATCTAACAGACTATTTCAATTTACAAAACTATTGTATTTGGTCTGCAGAAAATCCAACGAATTTCGAGAAACGCAATTGACATCCCGTAAAAGTTGGAGTTTGTGAGCTATGTCCAACGGCAACGCAATAATAGGGCCAATTTTTTCGAGGAAACTGTAACAGCCAACGTTACCAACAAATGTTGAAATTGTTTATTGCAGATTTACAAGAAAATAGGTTGAAGCAAGGTATATTTCAGCACGATAATGCTCCAGCACATACTGCTCGACAAACTGCCAATCTTTCAACAGTTTTTTTGCTGACAGGTTCGTTAGAGCACAAAGAATGGCCACCAAGATCGCCTGATCTAACCCCATTAGATTACTTGCATGTTCGGCTATCTAAAAAATAGGTTCTATAGAAACCGCATGCATATCACAGAGAACTGAGAGATGCAGTTTTGTCACTTAATAATTATATTATTGTATGTTATAATTTAAGTAAAAATAAATTTAGTTAAAACACCAGTTAGTACTGAATTGTAAAATCATAATTAGAAAGTAAATAATTACATTTATTATTACTAGCAGAACACCAAATCATATCGTTTATATAATGCGAGTTCAAATATAGTTACGTTTCCCTTATTTATGAAGATCCATACGGTTCTTATATTATTCCAACATGACTTAGTTCAAACCTTCATTACACAAACAAGCGGCATACTAACCAACCCTGTTACTATCTATAGGAGCGGAATTGACAATCATTTAATCTCTGTAAAATGCGATGCTACGTCGTACTATAATTCTCAATTTCATAACTCAAGACGTAATTTGATTTAATGCTTCAGGTTCGTTTATCTAACCGCATTTTTAGTTGAATGGAAAAGACAACATATTATCTTTCTAGTAATATTAAAGGAACCATTTTGATTGTTAATTAGAAGAAGTTGAAACTTGAACATCATTTCATATTATCGTCCAGAGTTGACACGACGAATCCAAATTGCTTTCGGGCGTTCCATGTGATTGTTCAAGGACATGCGCACAGAGGTATTAAAATTTACGACTAAATTTTAATAGTTATTTTAATGCCTTTACGTTGAAGTTACTAAAAATAGCGGCGGGAAATTTAAATTTGCCTGTTAGAGTCGTAACCGTTCGATGTAGCAAAAAATATTCCTAAGTTCAGTTATAGCTGCTCATTACCGCTCTATATAAACCCATCCCAATGTGTTAATCTTTCAATTTCAGGTCAAATACAGCAAGCCTTGAAAGATCCCCTTTGATTGAGGACAAAACATCTGCCAGAAGAACATCTAGGACATAGTTCCAAATCAGAAGCCAATATCATTCATAAAACATTTCCCCTATTTGTCTCATACTTAAGAGAACACTTTGTATAAAGACATATCGATGAAATGCACGGATATAAAATTAATTAACTAAGAGACTCTTTGATATAAAAATTAAGTACTATTAACACGATCTGCGCAGTCAATAGGTACCTCTAGGCCCAATTTGATTCATTCTCGACTGAAATAAATGAACATTCTCGACCCGAGGCTGAGATAGCTCCACAGCACCTTTCCAAATGGACGACAAATATAAACGGAACACAATGTTATCTCGATTTAGCTCCATCGTTTATAGTCGAGGGTCGAGCAATCTCTTTAGGAAGGTTAATGATTATATAAAGGTAAAATGATTAGGATTTAAATTGCTGTTATATCAGTCTTAATAATTATTAGGAAAAGTAGGTATACAGGTATTCCACGTAACTGGTTCATTAAAAGTTTATGATGTTCATTAATTTACTTATATTTGAGATTTTGGCACCAGTATCTGTTCGATTGGAACTATAAATGTAAAATACCTTAACCAAAATATCACTTCCGGTTGACCGGAAATGGATGTCAACTTTGTTATTTTAAATAGAATGATATAATTTTTTATTCATTTTTGGATTCTACAACTACAAATACGTCAGTTTTCATTAGCTATTCCTATAGCTACATGTTGCCGTTTTTGAGTTATTTAAGTTTTTCTTTTTTTTTAGTCATAATCATTGCATCATTGAGAAATTAATATCTCGGTTAATACTGCAAGTAGAGACTCCAAATTTGCTATGTTATGAATGTAGGTATTACTCTAAGAAACGGTAAGCACACTTTACATTCTAACATACAGGGTGTTCAAAACTAAGGGACAAAGTGGACATATTTTCAAATGCAGAAAACTCAATTTTTTTAAATAGAACACCCTGTATTTCAATTCGGAATTAGGAAGTAAATATCATCCCCTATCACTTTATATCAGCATTCCCTATACCTATCTTTAATAGATTTTGAGATATGAGCGACTCTTTGTTAAATAGACTAAGTAGCCCTATCTTTAAATGTTTGTAGCTGGCTCTGAAATGGATTCACGTCAAATTTATGTATTATTTTTGAATAACCATACAAGAATGTCTGTTCGAATAGTCATTTCTATTAATATTGCGTTGTACCAAAGTGTAATTACAATGATATACATAAACAGTTTTGGCTAGTCAATGAATTTGACATTAATCCCATTCAGAGCCAGCTACAAACACGCAAAGATAGGGCTACTTAGTCTGTTTAACAAAAAGTCGTTCATATCTCAAAATCTATTAAAAATAGGTATAGGGAATGCTGATATAAAGTGATAGGGGATGATATTTACTTCCTAATTCCGAATTAAAATACAGAGTGTTCTATTTAAAAAAAAAAATGAGTTTTCTGCATTTGAAAATATAATAGTCACTTTGTTCCTCAGTTTTGAACACCCTGTATGTTAGAATGTAAAGTGTGCTTACCGTTTCTTAGAGTTATATCTACATTCATAACATAGCAAATTTGGAGTCTCTACTTGCAGTATTAACCGAGATATTAATTTCTCAATGATGCAATGATTATGACTAAAAAAAAAAAAGAAAAACTTAAATAACTCAAAAACGGCAACATGTAGCTATAGGAATAGCCAATGAAAACTGACGTATTTATAGTTGTAGAATCCAAAAATGAATAAAAAATTATATCATTCTATTTAAAATAAGAAAGTTGACATCTATTTCCGGTCAACCGGAAGTGATATTTTGATTAAGGTATTTTACATTTATAGTTCCAATCGAACAGATACTAGTGCCAAAATCTCAAATATAAGTAAATAATAGAACATCATAAACTTTTAATGAACCAGTTACGTGGCATACCCTGTATACAGTGATTAATTATAAATATAACCAGATGTATAGCTTTTGTGCCTATATAAGAATCTTGGAGAAAAAATAAATGGCTGTATAGATCAAGTCGTTTAGCAAATTAGCAAATCAAGTTTTTTTTTTTTTGTTACTAATAGTGAATTAATTTTAATGTTAATCCAAACACCGAAAAAAAGATGTATTATTAATCATAAATGATGGCTCCTATAAAATCATGATGATATATATACAATTATTTTAAGAATCATTTATTAGCGTTTCACCTACATATATCTATGCAAAGTATGCCAAATTTAATAGTAACTATCTATCACCTTGAGTTGACAGTAATGATCCCATTAAGCAGAAGATAGAAATGTATCTATTTAGCAACGATAGATAAATTATATATATTTATTACCTGCTACATTCGAGTGATGTATGCATGTGTGATGATTTCGAAGAACTTCATACTATACGGGATGTTCATGTAAAAAAAAAAACTGAGAACACTTTTAATATTTCCTAAAAACAGTTGAAGATATGTATAGGAAATTGCCTCCATGAGATATGTCTGAAGAATCCATATCTTTCGAAGACGCATCCATTTATTTGTTATCGAATTTATTACATTTGGCTGATGCACAGTATACAGGGTGATTCTCAATATATGCGACAAACTTTAAGCGCTAATCCTGGGGTTATTTTGATCATAAAAGTTGACAAGAACATATGTCCAAAATCGCTTAGTTCTAAAGTTGTACAATGTTTAATAGTAAGTTAACATAATTAATGTTTTTATTATAAATTAACAAAATAATTAGTAAAATAAAATTAACTTATACTAACTGTTGAAAATGACCGCCCCCAACTGCAATACAAGCTTCTATCCTCCGTCGTATTGACTGGCGAGTCCGTTCTAAAATACCAGGGGTATTTCGAATTGTTTGAAAAGCTGGATAATACGATTTCTCAGTTCATCGACATTTTCAATGGGAGTCGTATAAACTTAATTTTAAGGTGACCCTAGAGAAAAAAGTCCAAAGAATTTAATCTGGAGACCGAGGAGGCCACGGTTGTGGACCTCCCCCGTCCTATCCACCGATCTGGGTACGTATTGTCCAAAAACATTCGCGAGCAACTAAACTAAAATGCGCTGGAGCACCGTCATGCATAAAATACAATTTATAATCTTAATTGGCAACTGGAACTTCTTCCAGCAGTGATGGTAGCTCCTCTTCAAGAAAATTGCGGTTTCTATACTCGCCATTTAAACGCATCGGTAAAAAAGTGGACCTATCAAGTGATCTGCCAACAATCCGGCCCACACATTGACAGAGCATTGATGTGATGAACGGGCATTCCACTAGTTCGTGCGGATTTTCTTCGGCCCATTCTGTGATTATTATGGAAATTAATAATCGCGTTTCTTGGAGAAAGTAGCCCTCTTCGGTGGAAGAATATTTGGTGCCAAATAGTCAGGATTTTGTGCGATTTTGTTGTTGCATCCATTGACAAAAGCCACTCTTTGCGGAAAATCTGCCGCAAAGTGCCTGCACCGTTCGAATGTGATATGGATAGAATTAGTTGATCTTTCAATATTCTCCAAACTGTGGCCTGACTAATGTTTAAAGCAAACCGCATTTTTTTTCTGGTTTGGTAGTAGTAGATGTTCCTCAATTTCATTTAGTACCATTTCTTCAACTTGTGGAGTTTCTCACTGTAGGTGGGTGCCGCTTATCAGTCGTCCGTTTTTTTTAAATTTCCCGTTTCACTAAAGAGTTTGGTGAAGACGGGCAAATATTGAATGATGCGGGATGATACGGTTCGGGTATCGTTCTTCATAAAGACGTCTAGCAGCATGCGAATTTTCCATTTGGCAAGACCGTAAACGAAATGCATATCACACATCTCAGCATTCGTGTAATTCATTTTTGAACACAGAAGAGCTGGCAATAAACTGAATGAATACTCTGACCAACTATTGACAAATATTGAGATGACAAATAAACAATTCCCTCTCAACACAATATATTTTTGAAGAACCAACTGTGATATTATATCGTTGTTAGTCATAGGTTCATCAATTATTATTAAACATTCAATAACTTTTAAAACTTCCACCGTTTTGGACATATACTCATATAAGTTTTTACGATCAAAATTAACTCTAGGAATCAGCTCTTAAAGTTTGTCGTATATATTGAGAATCACCCTGTATAGAGTGTTTCACTGGCAGAGCATATTTCTATAATTCGTATAAAAAGCGACAGATAAGTGCGTAAAAAGTTTGTACAAATTGTAGTTTGCAGGATATAGATTTTGTTGCTTTAACAAATCCTTTTTGTCTGTGTAGAAAATGAAAACTTTCGTATTTGGAGGCATATCGAACAAAATGAAAAGCTTAACATAACTTCACGGTAATTACTGCAGGTGAAAATGAACCATCATGATGTTCTTATATCGCATTTCCAATTTCTTTCAACATATAGACTTATCATCGATCTGATAATAAGGACATAATGTATGGTATACACAAAGCAAACAGAAAGAGAATATTATAGCACGTGGTATAAATTGTCGCAAAGGCTACACGTAGCGACATACTTGTTCTTTTCTGAATCGAAAATCTTAAATGTAAAATATTGTTACTATGCTTCATAAGTCTTCACGAGGTTTTGAAGTTCGGTTTTTTAGTTCCTTAATAAGCGTTTGTGTTCGTTATTTGTCGTATAGATAGCTGTCAATTTTTTGCATTTGCTAGACGATTTCTTATTTCTGTTTTTGCGTAAACAGTTTCTTTTTGATTTGAGCCTGGTTTCAACATTTCCTTCCATAAGCTAGGCTCTCATTAAAATCACATTTGGCAACTCTTGTAGGACATTGTCTGTTTGTATTCTAATTTGATTTCAATCAAAAACCATTACTGTCGAAATTTTGACATTAATCTGAAGTGTTTCCATTTTATGCAAGCTCTGCTCTTTTCGTTGATTACTCGTATTTTCTTGATTAGTTTTTGTTTCAAGTGTTTTATCGTTCTCGTATTATTTTTTTGTTTATTTACATAGGTTTTTACATTTAATGATATGCCGATATGTATTGGTTTACGGTTTTTTTGTTAATGGAAATGTAACATGACAGAAACAGGAATATCGCGTACGTTTTCCAAACGGAGACATCCTAACTGGAAACGTATTTCGACGGCTGGACCAACGTCTACGTGAAACTGGGTTCGTTTAAGAAAAGAAATGCCAACAGCTGGTCGACCTAGACAACGGCGTACATTACACTGGATGAGGAAATTCTAGACTCAGTAACGTGAAGATCCCTCCGTCAGTACTCGACCCAGTTGGCGTCCACTATTCAATATCCGCAGTAATAAGACCGTTCAATTTTGTTCTACGTGAAACCTTATTTATCCATACCATATAACTGAAGGTGCAGCCGCTCTATGAAAATAACAATAACATCGTTTTAACTTTGTGTAGTATATTAAATGATTCAAGAAGATGGCGACTTTTTAAGAAGGTGTTCTTTGGACCGACGAGTCTATGTTACAAGATGGTGTACTCAATACGCATCATTTTCACCATTGGCAGATGATTACAATGCCACTGCGTTTTCGGGAATCGGTCACAAAATAGTTTTTCAGTTAATGTTGTGGCTGGGTTAATATCACAGTGTCGTTGGCAATCTATCTGCCAAACTCGACTTGATGCATCGGTTTTAAATGTATTAGAACAATTATGAGAGATGCCATTGAATATACGCGTAACATTTTACATGCATGATTAGCTCCGGCACTTTTCTCGTAATTGAGAGAGTGTTGGATGAACGCTTCCCTAACAGGTGATTGTCGCTGTGGTCTCTTTAGGGTGCAAGGTTCCGGACCTAAATTCTTTTAAGATTTTTGTTTGGTTTCATAAAGGTGCAGTTTACAACATCTTCAGAAGCTGACGAAGTATAGGACGAATTAACGCGGAGTAATTAGAAATTACACCGAAAAGCTTAACAAGTATACAGAAATACTCGTGGATGCAAATGGTTAACAGCGGATTACATTTTAACATATTTGTGGTAATAGTTCGCTAATTTATTACAAGAGATGCGTTCGAAAATCAAAACTACATTCTGTTTAATAAAGCTTCTTATTGTTTTCCTATTTATCTTTGTTTATCCAATTTGTCATTGTTAATTCTGGTCTGTCAATTTTGACAAGTATGTAACTACATTACGGTAGTATGCACTACAGTGTTGCCAAATGATGTTACTTTCAAAGTGGTTCCTGAAACGCATGAGCATAGTACCATATTTTACCATTTAATTTTAAGATTCAGAAACGAAGAAGATGTCGCTGCGTAATAGCTTTGCGACAATTTAATCAACTTTGTATAAATAGAACCGATTTATTTAGTTACTTTAGCGCAGATTGGAATTAACGAAAATAGAACGACAAGGATGTGGCGTCGACGCCGTAAATCCGCTACAAACGCAAATCACTTCAACCCCGACAGACGACGGACGTAAACCGTCCTAATTTCGGTCATCTCCCCTTCCGTCATGCGCACGACCCGAGCATATCATGTCGACACAACATTATATGCCCCATATTGCACGATTATATCTGCGTCGAACAGCGCTCCCACTGTTAGGAAAATCGTCAAACATACTAAGCTACGCGAACGAAACGCCCTCTCGCGACACAAACAGATACCGGCGACGCCGTATTACTCGGAATACACATTTTATTGGATTTAATTCCGGTAGGCCCCGGAACCCGGAGTTACAACGACACCTCATCTGCATGCAAATGAGATAATGTTTGGTTATACGGACGGAGAGCGAACAGTCAGAACGTGGAATCGAGGGGTTGGAAAGGGGAAAGGGGAAGGAGATGGAGCGCGGGCCGAAAGGGGTTGCTGAGGTGGGGAGAGTTCTGGAAAAGTTGCTCCCGGAGGAACGGTTTCGCACGTTATCGCGTCTTATGCGCCCTCGTACGTGGCGCAGACGGAGACGGGAAGTTTACGTGGGTATACTTTTTTTTATTATTACTCCAGGCGGGAATAGACGGGAGAAGATACAGTGCCGTGAATAATTATGTCCAACAGGGACATGGCAAAGTTCAAGGAATAGGTAACCTCGAAATTGAAAGATGTAGGCACAATCCACATCAGTAATTAAAATTATTAAAAAAATAAATCCTCTACTACTTATAATTAAAGGCCGCATTATTAGCAAAGTGCATACATTTTATTTTTTTGCATACCTTTAATTATAGTCTATATGTAGCTTATTCACGTAATTGAATAATTAGCGCTAATAAGTGATTGATATAATTGCATATAGGCATTTCTATGCATATCTTCTACAAAGTTGCATATATGCATAATTTAAGCTTTTTCTTATCCCTTCTAATTTAGTAAAAATTCCTAGTAATTCCTAATGTAGATCGACAACCGACAAATTCTCAGAACAGATAAATCTTTTACATTGTTTCTCTAATACTTTTTCCAAGAACTGCACGTGTTTAATTTCGCCTAGCAGAGGGATGTGGTAAATACGTTTTATTATTATTAATTCCCAAATAAAACTATTCATTCATTGATATACCTTGAGCGAAACAGCATGTAATTGTGTTACGTTTTTAAATACTGTGCGTACATATAATAGTATAGCGAACAAAATTTATATTTATGGATTAAGCCATATCCTGAACTGGTAAAGGATGCGACAAAATATTTTGTCGAGCCTGCAGTAAACTGGTAAGTTTAATTTTCCTAAAAGCTTTACAATTGTTTTTTAATTCTTTAACTTTTGATATAAAATGACAATTGTTGTTGTAGGTGTCTTCTGAGAGAAAGAATACCTGATTGATCAACACGCTAAAATTCCATCACATATTGGAAAAGTGAAAAAACTAAAGCGATCCGCATGTTGCAGCAATCTATACGTCTATGTGTAGCATCAACTTCACGAAACTCAGAACAAGAAGAATATAATACGGATCTGTGTAACGCATTAATTTCGTCTAACATTACCATTAGCAAAGATTAAACAATGTTATTTGAAATCATTTCTGCAAAAATATTGCAAACATAATATACCTGACGAAAGACCTTACGAAAAAATTATGTCACATCTTGTTACCAGCAAACAATAGGCAGAATTTAACAATTGGTAGGGATATATTTTATTTATATCATGGTAGATGAAAAGTACGGATAAGGTGTGGCCGTTAGTATTGTCCATTTGTATAGGAGTCTTGATGAAGATATTGTAGGTAAATCATATTTAATTTATTGTAAAGAACTTCAAAAAAACAATAAAGTGACAATTGCCCAATTCGTTCAAGAAGGTTTATCAAATTTCTTTTTACCTGGAAGTATACCTTGTGAAAAAATTTTACTAATGTTATCCGACGCTGCACCATACATGATAAAAGCCGCGCAAAATTTAAAAATTTTTTATAGTAACATTATTCATACCACTTGTTTAGCTCATGGGTTCAATCGTGTAGCCGAAGACATTAGGAATCAATTCCCTTTGATTAATGATTTAATTAGCAATGTCAAAAAAATATTTTTAAAAGCACCTTTACGAATCCATTTTATAAGGAGCGACTTCCCGGTGTTAAGTTGCCTCCTGAACCGATTATTACGGATGGGTACATGGTTAGAGGCTGCAATTTTTTTGCGCCGATAATTTTGAAGGAATAAAAAATGTAATTCTTGAAATCACTGCTGATTGCATTGCTCTAGAAAAACTGTAAAAGGATGAGTAACATCAACAGAATTGCTCACAAACCTTTTTATTATTAAGTCAAATTATAGCTTTGTTCAAGTTCCATTCGTAAACTAGAAACGCAAAGGATGTCGCCTCTCGGAATCAGTCGAAATAGTAGACGAATTTGATATGCTATGTAAGAAGGTAAGGTACAATAGGTAATTCTATACGATAATTTAAAAAAGTGATAAATAAAAATGCGGGGCATTTGAAATTGAAGAAAGTTAAGAAAATTTTGGAAGGTGAAACAGTAAACGATTTCGACTTTAATTTTAGTTTAGAATGTATTTCAGAGTTAAATAATGTACCAATTACATCTGTGGATGTTGAAAGAAGCTTTTCTATTTCGAAACATATGTATTCTGATAGAAGACAAAACTTTCTTTTACACAATTTTGAAAAGCATTTAATTATAAATTGTTTTAGAAATATGTTGTGAAAAATTTTGTGCAATAAGTTAATGTTTAAAATTTCTGGTTTTTGTTATTTTATGTAAAAATTTGCATGATTGTCGCAATTGTTTTGCATATATGCCCCAGGTTTATGCATATTTTCTCAAAAATCGATGCATATATATTCCGGTTTTTCTTTGCATATAATCCGGTCTCTACTTATAATTATTGCTGGCACTGTATACTCCATTGCTCTGTAACAGCGCGTTGCTCGAAAACATTTCCACGCACACACAGACACATAAGCGCCGTGAACACATACGCTTTTTGTGCTTCCCCGACTGACGAGCATTAACAACTACCCTGCACTCACTCCTTTGCCCCCCTTCACCCACGGTAACACGAATGCGGTCCTGGTCCGTTCCCCTTCCATCTACCCCCGAAATAGCGGTTCGCTCCTGTTTGTAGGTGCTGCCAAAATGTTTCTTGTTAAATTTTCCAGGTCCCCGGGCTATACCGTACGCGCTCTGCGCTATCCGAAAGGGGTCGCCCTGCTGATCCCGGCCACGTCGTTCGGATGCTGCGAGCCATGATTTTCCGCGCCACCAAATTATGTACGAGGGAAATTTATTAACGCAGGTGGGTAGGAAGGTAGGTGAGCACAGTGGGTTTATGCCCGAAACTTAGGATCGGGTGATGAACGAGAGTTTGAAAACGTCAACGGTTGGGATTATGGTTGCAGTTTCTTCTACTGATTAACGCTTTAAACGCTGACCCATGGGCTTAAGGGACTAGCAGTGTTTGAGACGTTATAGATTTGATTTCTTTAAAATAATGAAGGTAAATAATAAATTGGTCTTTTTTTCTGGATTTGGGTAACTATACTGGAAGAATAATGCAAGTTAACTATTATGATTTCGCTAAACGCTCCTAACAATAAAATGAAATCAATGGGACTTATATTATGACACTTGAAGAACATCAGGATAGAAGCACACTTATGGATGAAGGCTACATTTAAGGAAAGACGTTAGATCTGCTACTTAAAAGTGATAAGACAAGGAATAATAGAATTCGCTCCAAATGCTAACAATGAATTATGTAAGGATTTTCAAATCTTTTATGTAGGCAGCCATGATATTGTAGAAGCATGGACATCATGGGTCTTCTAACAACCGTATGGTATATTGTACTTTTAACAAGTAGAAATTTCTTAAAAGCATAAAGTATTACAGTATTATTATGCGGGTATCTGTAGATGCTTTCAAAATTTTTAATATGTAGATCCCCGCAAGATTAGCATGGTACTTGACTGTTTTCTAATAACAGGAGCTTCTAATAAACGGGCGGCAGCTAAAAATTATATTAATGTACGTAATTCCAACATAGCGTTTCTACTCCTAAGAATATTTTTAAGAAAAACGATTTGACATTCGATTGTTGAGTAACTTTTGATATTAAAATTTTCCAGCAGGCATTGATAATCAATTCCTTTGGGTAGACAAAGTGATTCAATCTTAAAAGAGAAAAATCCAAAAATGCAAGTATTTTCAAAAGGTTGAAGAACAATTTAAAAAAATAATAGATCATCATCAAAAAAATGACGGTATAAGCGGTCCAAGGTCGGAAGAGAAGGAAATTCCCTCAGTATTTCAACGCAATCTGTAGTTGATGTTACAGAGAAACCTGAGCATTAGCCCAAACAAAACCACGGTAGTAGCGTTCACTAGGAAGATGGGAATAAAACAGTTGATACCACCCACTATTCCAGGTACAAAGCTTACACTTACAGGTGATGCAAAATAAGACGGCTTTATTTCATAAAACACTGTCCCAGAATTCATATTTGGAAAGGATTGCTCACAAGGCAAAGCTATCTCCATCGACGTACTGAAGGATATGTGAGAAATCTTTGGTGTTATCTGCAAAGCTTTTGAGCATTGACTCTATGTGATGCAAGTATGTCCAATTATAACTTATGGAACAATAGCTTGGTGGAAAACAGCAAACAGCAAGACTTGCGTCCATTCAAATGAAGGATTGCAAGTATGGCAATTACCAAAGCAATGTTTTCCTCCCCATTATTGACATTAGAGCCACTTCTGGACCTGCCACTCTCGCACATTGTTGTGGAAAGGGAGGCCAGATTAACAGTATTTTATCTATGGCACACAGCGAACTACTTGCCACATACTCATGTCTGCGTGGTCAGGAAACTGCAAAACGAGGATAGAGTTGCGGATATTTTCCATCAATTCCTGGCCCCTATGAAAATCATATATGCAATCTTTGGGAAGATTGAACCTTCGTAGAAGACCCGAAAACAATCTCGTTCAGCAAGATACTGAGCTACCTTAAGGCCCTGAACTTATTTGTTAAACTTAACAGATTACATCCTCTCTACAATAGATTCTAGTGCTCGTAATGTACGATTAGTCGAACCATGCGGATGCTACCTCTGCTAAATTAACTAATTAAGTGGTTGAATGATAGTGGATATATGTCCACAAAAAATCGTTTTTTTGTTTAATTACTCGTCCGTTGTTGACCGCATATTTTGTCTTTTTAAGATAAGGATTGTTTTAAATAAATGTGGCTAACTTCATTATTTCCTGCTGGAGCCCTCTCTTAGAATGGAAGTGAGTGCTGGAGTTCCACAGGGTGCGGTGCTGGGGCCGACTCTGTATGATGGGGTACTACGTCTCCCGCTGATCGAAGGATGTAGAACGTTCGCCTATGCAGATGACTTCGCCATGGTAGTAGAGGCGGAAAACCCGAGAGATCTAGTCTTTAAAGCGGATAACGCTCTGCAAAAATATCAATTGACATGGGAGCCAAGCTAACGATCGCAGATGAAACCAAGAAAGACCGAAGCAATAATATTCAAGGGAACAAAACAGAGACAATTAGTAAATTTCACCATTCTTGGATGCCAAATTGTGCCCAAAAAACAAGTTAAATACCTAGGCGTCATTCTAGACCAGCGACTAACTTTTGGAGCTCACGTGGAGCATGTCATTAGAAAAGCTGAGAACACCCTAATGCCTTTGCTAAGACTAGTGCCAAATGTTGGAGGACCGAGTAGCGGAAAACGTGAACTTCTCTGTAGTGTGATTCAAAGCCAGCTTATGCACGCAGTCCCTACTTGGTCCATGGCGCTGGAGAAGAAAAAGTACAGGAATCTATTAACCAGGCTTCAGAGACGAATTTTACTGAGGGTTATCATCGGGTACAGGACAACATTGGCCGTCGCAACCGAAGTTATTGCAGGGGTGCCACCGATTTGCTTGCTGGCGGAGGAGCAACGCAAGACCCTAATGTCTATGAGAGAACCGATAACTAAGCCTCAGACAAGAAAGGAAATCCTGGTAGCTTGGCAGAAGAAATGGGAGAGAACTGGATCTGTAGAAGAATGGACGCGGACCTTAATACCGAACATCAGAGCTTGGATAGCATGTAAACACAGAAAGGCGAATTACATCTATCGCATTTTGTTCCGGCCACGGACACTTTGGGACTTATCGGAAGCGCTTCCGCTGGCCGAGAGGACGTGTCCAGACCCTGTCCGACTGCGGACTATTGGACTCACCGAAGCATGCCCTGTTAAATTGTAAAAAATGGTTAAGAGATAAAGGATAGGTGGAGAAGTGGTTTGCCCAGAACCTCAGGGTAGACAATATTGTAAACTTGATGATGGTTGACAACACTAACTGGCACCACATCAGCAACTACATCACGAAGGTGTTGACTGCGAGGGAGAGGGCTGAGAGGGTCAGGTGTAAGAATGCCCAAAATACGTAAAGTAGCCTGGACGGTAGTTCCAGAATGGCACAGGAACGAGAATTTGGGGGGTTTTTAGTGAGTAAGAATAGTGAAGATCATATGACCGTGGTGTTCATAAAGAATTTTCCCCTCACGACAAAGAAAAAGCCTTCGTTATTTCCACTTAATTATCTCATCGTCGAAAGCTCAGATATTAAATAAAGAAGTTTAAATTAACATTGTTTCTAGCCGCATTCCCACCATTCCTTTTTTCGAAGCCTATTGTTGTATAGCCAGTATTTCCACTCTACTGTAATTAAAGATGGACTGAATCCTAATGCACCAAGCTTTTGTCAAAAGAATGCCATAATATATCGCATCAGCGTATCAAAAGTACTTGAAAAGTCTGTATATACTACATCTATTATCCAGATGTTGACTAACATATTGAGAAGTAATTGCTAAATTAGTAATCGTCGATTTGCTTCTTATAGAGTCATGCTGATGCACATAAAAATGATTTAATATTGCTAAATATGCACGAATAGTTGATGTTTTAAAACACCTTGACAAACTTTGATAAAAAAAGATATAGGCCTGTAATTTTGAATGGCAAACAAGTTACCTTCCTTATGGATAGGTAGAGTGCTGTAGACAGACGTGGGCCACAGGTTGGAGTGGGCCACCCGAATAACTGCCAGACTAGTGACATCTATGTCAAACCGCGCACATTATTTATCGTTTTTTGACCGCGAGCTCACTTTTAGAAGCATTGAGGTCATAGACCTACTCTCGCACTGTACAGAGAAACGCGCTAAGAATTTCGCCGAGAAAGTTTTTACCCTCGTACCCTTTCACGCGATTTGTCATCGCATTTTTACGAGAAAAACTCAGGTAAATGTGCAATATGTTATTTGGACATATAATCTTTGAAATGCAAAGTGATTTTTGCCCATTATTCACATTGTGTTTTTGTGGGATGCATATGCAAAAAAAAGGCGCTTGTAGATAGAAGTGGGCCACTATTTGTGGATAGACATGGGCCACTTGAGTAATGCCGTTCTTTGCACAGTAAAGTGTTTTTATTAATTATGCAAATGTCTTATTTACATATTTTTATCATTTAAGCCATCATGCCCCCCCCCAAAAAAAAAGGAAATTTGGGAGTTTCCTTTTTTTTTCAAAAAAGAAGAGGTGAATTATGAAAAATTGATTGCTGCTATAAAGCAAGTGAAAATAAATAAAACATCGGAGCGTGTTGCTTCTGCTGCTACCGATGTTAGCAGATCGTCTTTTCAAAGCTACTTGAAACTTGCGTTTGTTTTTGCAACACCTTTGTCATTCCAACTTTATTACTCCTTCTTTCCAGATATTAAATGAACATTATTACTGAAGTCGCTGTTTTTTCAATTTTTAACCCTCATTTCGTGTAAACTATTTTGAATTTTGCAAATTTGACAACGAATCGTAATCAGCGCCTTTGAAAACCCCCAGGACAAGAATATGTAGCATATGGCAGCATTTTTTCAGATAAAAATTTGGGTGACCCACTTCTCCCTACACTTTCGGAAAACACGGAAAATAAACTTTTTTTTCCATTCAAAAAGAGAAATACTGCTATGATGGAAAGTTGCGTTTTGGAATACCCTTGCGATTAAAAAAAAATTAAGACAAAACTTTTATTTTTCACCATTTTACAACCAAAAATAAATACGTGGCCACTTCTGTCTACAGCACTCTACGACTTTTGGGCCTTTTCCAAACGTTGGGAATAGTGGAAGGGCTGATGGTGAGGTTAATAATAGTACATAAGGGAAGAGAAATAACGAATCTAGTATTACGAAGAAAGAAATTAGGAGGCACATCATCACCAGAGGTAAACTTATTCTGAAGTTTTGCCAAACTTCTGGGCATCTCCTCCTCTGTCACATTTGAAAGGAAAACGATATATTCTCATCAACCAGATATCACTAGGAATTCGGGTAGATTTTTTTTTAAATGTATAACAGATAAGGATTATATAAATAAATAATGTATGAGAGCATATGAAATTTACTAAATTTAATGTTTGGTGGAAATGGTGCCTTAGGTATTAAATTTACCTATAAAAACTTGGTTACCCAAGGTTTTATTAAAATTTTTGATTACGCAGATATATTAATTAATATTATTTTGAAACAATCCCGAACAAAAGCAAAAACGTACAGAAAATCAGAACGACGAATAACACTGCACCTACCAGCATTCGTCCACCGTTATTACGGTAGCGCTGGCTTAGAAAAGAACAATTTTTAAACCGGATGTCGAAGACAACAACTGAAGACGAAGTAGTTGAAATAATCAAAAAATTGAAAAGCACACATTTAGCTGGTGATGAAAACATCAATAGTGTTTTACTTAAATCTTGCGCTGGTGAAATAGCATCACCCTTAACAAATTTAATTAATAAATCTTTTTATTGTGGAACGTTTATTGAATGTTTAAAAATTGCTAAAGTAATTCCTATACATAAAAAAGGTCCACGTCACTCTATTGATAATTATCGTCCAATATCGATATTAAGTACCTTTTCAAAAATTATAGAGAAATTGATGGCCACCACATTAATTAGCTATCTCAACAAATATAACTTACTGAATTCTAATCAATTTGGCTTCAGGAAGAATACAAATACTACATCGGCTATACTTAAATTTTGTAGTATATTATATAATAGAATGGAAGACCGTGTCAATCATGTGTAGGTTGCTTTCTTGATTTAAGTAAAGCTTTTGATCTGCTGAACCATAAAATTTTATTACAGAAATTGGAGTGCTAGGGAATTAGGGACAAAGCCCTCGATTGGATCTGTGAATATCTCACAAGTAGGTTGCAATTATTTGGCAGTTCACCGTGGTGTTCCACAAGGCAGTGCCCTCGGACCATTGCTTTATCTTATTATACGTAAATGACTTTCCGTTGAAGGATGCAGCAATGTTTGCGGATGATACTTCTTTCATTATATCCAGCAGCAATATAAGTCAAGCTAGAACAACCCTAAATGACACTTTAACTACAATTAGTGAATATTTCAAACAAAACGACTTGCATTTAAATACTAGTAAAATTGTATTCATAGAATTTAAATGAAATGCTCTTGACCGTGAGTATTCTCATTATATTAAGGTGAACAGAAAGAGTATAGCACAGGTAGACTCTGTAAAATTCTTGGGTATTACGTTGGATACACGTTGTGATTGGAGGGGCCACATCGATGAGCTGTGTAAGAGGTTGGGCAGCGTCTGTTTTTTGTTGGCGAAACTAAGAGGCCAAGTTGGCCTCGAGGTTTTACATATGTATGTGCTATTATGCTCATTTCCAGCCTGTGGTTACATATGGGTTGCTAGTTTGAGGCGTTTCGGTTGATATTGAGCGTGTATTTAAGTTACAGAAGCGCGCAATTCGCATACTGGCAGACGTTTCGTCTAGAATCAGCTGCCGACAATTATTTAAATATCTTCAAATTATAACGTTGCCCGGAATATACATATTGCATCTACTTTTGTTTGCAAAAGAAAATTATAACATTTAGTATTATTCTTAATGGCATGCCGTAAGTTCCATTTAACGTCATTCTGAATAAATAAAGGCCAATCGGCCAGTTTGCCCTTGTAAAAATAGCAAAACTGGGCATTTTAAATTTCTTCTTTTTATAAAATAAAACATTTCCTTTTTGTTAAGAGCATCTACGTAAGTTTACAAAGTCTATTGATTTTTAATATCCTGATAAGACGTTCGAGTTTCACCAGATATGCGACTTCAATAGTTACAAAAAACGTAAATATTTTTCTTTTGCTTTGTCGAATCCAGAGTTAGTTGTTAATAAACGGTACCACATGAATCTGAGTTATTTTTTTTGATTATATTTTAAATCATATTACGCAAAATGAATGAATCGAATTACACAGAAATAAATGTAGATACAAAAGAAAATTGGCAAAACACGCCTTCTTTACTATGATATCGCGCGAAAATGAATCTATACATTCCCGCGCATTTGCCGATGTATCAAGCTTCGATTTTCTTTACATGAAATCATGATGGTCCTGAAAAGAATCGTTTCTTCGAGACGGGAAGAATTTATATAAAATGTTGGAAGTGGCTTGCACTCCAAGCGGCGATCCACACAAAACTAACAGCGGTAATGGCTGAATGATGTGTATGTGGGTATTACTCGGACCAGCATTTAGTTGCACAGGTTGCGACTCTAGCCCACGCATTTATAAAATATTTTTTTTTCGTTAATGCTTACAGATAGACCCCCTGTGCATTAAGACTTTTTGATTGTATATGATTACAGCTGCTACATATTATTATATTTACCTCTATATCTGATACACCCTGTATCAGATTTGAGTTTTACTCAACGACGTCATTATTACTTAGCAATCAAAGCCTTTAATAAATTGCCAAATAGCTTCAAACAGTTGCCAGTGTAGTTATTTAAAAACAGACTAAAAGGTATGCTGCTTGATAACAGTTACTATTCATTAAATGAATACATGAATGATCTAATTTTTTGTTAACTTTATTGTGCTTATGCTAGATTTCAAATTCGCTATTATTTATTTTACTGTTTTTTGTACTGTTTTTACATTGTAACTACAGGACGTCTGGACGTCTCCTATGCTGCAGATGCAGTCTAAAGATGATCAAATAAAATTATTATTATTATTATTATGAGAGTGTATGAAATTTATTAAATTTGATGTTTGGTGGAAATTTTGGCTTAGGTATTAACTTAAATTTACCTATAGAAACTTGGCTACCCAAGGTTTTATTAAAATTTTTGATGATGCACATATATTAATTAATATTATTTTGAAACAATCCCGAACAAAAGCAAAAACAAACAGAAAATCAGAACAACGAATAACACCTGCACCTACCAGCACTCGTCCAACCGTTATTACGCGAGCGCTGACTTAGAAAAGAACAATTTCTAAAGCCGTTGTTCCTCGGATGTCGAACAAATTAAATTACGATAAATTGGATCGTGACATCCTTTTGTTCATGTTTACTGCTATTCGATCTATTAACATGCATTTTATGCAGCTCTTACACGGGCTCCCGCAGGCCGGCGTGCCACCTTTACGGTGCAGCGACGCAATTTGACTTTATAATTGGAGGAATTCATAAATTCATAACGTTGCACTTCATAAACCGGTGGATGTTCGTTCGGTAGTGGTGGTATTCGCTCTCCTTTTCTGCGCGCAAATTTGTGTAATTTATAGGTAAGCGCGCACAGTCGGTGGCCGGTGAATTGGAAAATCTAAATCCTACGGTGAACTCTATCGAAAGACGCTGTTGTTCTTTTCTTTTTTTTAATTTTCCACCAATTTAGTTGTTTATATAGTTGATATTATGACTACTGTGTGAATGTAAGATGTTAGGAACTCATTAATTTTTAAAGATATTTTACTAATTTTCCAATATAATATCTACAAATATGTTCTGATTAGAACACAAATTCGTAATATTATTTGGAGTAAGCACTAAATTTTGCGCTGATGCGCTAATAAATGTATTAAACGTAGAAAAATACATACAAATGTCGCTTATTGACAGACATCAATGTTTCGCCTTTTCAAGGCTCGTCAGTGCCAATTTTGCGACATTTGTATGTACCGCACAAAGCTACTAGATGTAATTACTACTGTGTGAGTGTAAGATGTAAGGAACTCATTAATTTTTAAAAATATTTTGCTAATTTTCCAATATAATATCTACAAATATGTTCTGATTAGAACACAAATTCGTAATATTATTTGGAGTAAGCACTAAATTTTGCGCTGATGCGCTAATAAATGTATTAAACGTAGAAAAATACATACAAATATCGCTTATTGACAGACATCTTCTTCTTCTTTCTTAAAAAGATTGTAAGCCAGTTTTTGTACGTTTTGGATTAGTGGAGGTAACATCATTCAACACTTATGCAGCAGAACGATTACTACTCTTTCTCAAACGAGATTCAGTTGCAAAAACTTAATTCTGACGTTGATATTGTATCATATCTTTTTTCGCTTAAACTACATTCATCAAATGCTTTTTGTGGCCTATCAATGTGGACTTTTTCTGGACTGTACTATCAATAGTAGCACCAGCAAGTTCTACTTTCTGATCTAACCATCTCTTTATTTTTTCGTATAAATCCTTTTACGTTGCGAGAACTTGGTTTCCAACGAAATTCTATCTTTTTTTATAACATTGATTAATAATTTATCAGTTTCTTATTCATTTATAGTCTCTTTCGTAAATACACTGTTTAAACTTATGTACTAAGATAGATCTTTTTAAATTTTTGTATTTGTGCAACTCCGAAAACCAAACGCTGTGTTTAACTACAATGCACATTTCATCTAAAAGAAATTGAATTGCAGTATACAACGTATATAAAGATATTTCAATAAATAAAAAATTCAATTACGTGTTTACTTTCGAAAAAAATCTACCATATTTAATAAATTCAGTAAAATATAAATATCTGCAATTATTAGTCTTTATTTTAGTACACAACTCAAACGTATATTTCAAATAAATTGACTTATACTAGCAAATAAGCCACAGAGGCTGATATTCCCAAAATTTCTGAGTTGATACTTCAACATACATAGTATGCAAATTATGCAATTTACAAATTATTCTTGCAACTTGGTAAATTACAATTATTTCGCCCTGCGAATGCAAGCGGGACTACTGTGTGTCGTACATTTTCGGAACTGGGTGTTAAGTAAAAAAAAAAACACAAGATGGCTCTGATTTTTGCAAGAAACTTTTTTTAAGCGATGAAGTACATTTTTATCTTGACGGAAGAGTCTATACACATACAAATTTGTCGAATTTGGGGTGAGAATATGCTCTTCACGAAAAAAAAGAACGTATCTAGTATATGAGATAATAGTGTAATCGGTCAATATTTTTTCGACGATAAAGCGGGCAATGCTGTCACAGTAAATGGGGAGTGCTATCATAACATGTTAAGCAATTCTTCGAACAAGCTGATGATTTGAAATTGAACAATATCATGTAGTTCAGTAGGACGGTGTAACGTACCATAGACCAACTATACTTCAAACCATATTTACAAATCGTGTTATCTCTCGAAATTTTAACATTAATTGGTCGGCAAAATGATATGATTTAATACCATTGCATTTTTTTTCTCTGAAGTAATGTCAAGGGAAAGTATACGCCAACAAGCCAGTAAAAATCAATCAGATTAAAGAAAATATTCATTATGTGGTTCGAGAAATAAAGCCAGGTTTATGTGCCAGAATTATAGAAAATTTTGCTAAACGAATGAAGTCGTGTCATAGGAGTGGTGGCAGCCATATGAATGACATATTGATCCATTTGTAGCTGTAAAATCCAGAATATAAGTAGAAAAATAAAAAAGAAACATATGAGTGTTACAAATATTAAACAAAATCATATCTTATCGTTTCAAATGAGGCACCTTTATATGCCAGAGAAGTATGAACGTTTGGGAAAAAAGTGATTGAGAAAAATACTGGGAGATATAAGAACGACAGAAGATAAATAGGAAAGTTGCACAAACAAAGAAGAAACAGGCTTACACAAAAAAAAAATTAAATAATTCTAAAGGTGCAAGTAAAACACATGAGGTGGGTAGGGCATGTTATTTAAATGCCCAAAGAATTGTTAAAAAAAAATAACACTTTCTTTAAGAATTAATTACAATAACTAATCAAACAAATTAAAAGTAACATAGCAACACATAGATATCACAAGAACTGTAACGTAGTAATGAACACATGAATATCTTATCACTCCGTGTTGCCTGAGATTTTATTCATTTGAGGCAAATATCTCCATCTAAACAGGAAATATGTTTACAAGTGCTTTGCTACGACTGCTTAGCCGAAATACCAATAATTAGCGACAAATGTAAACCTTTTTAGCACTATAAATCGATCAAACTTGAGCGGTTGGTGGAGGGGTACCACTTCGCCATTCAATAAGTTCTTTAAATGCTTTTTTTTCATGTACACTGTAAAAAAGTTGCCTACAATTTTACCGGTAAATTTGCTTCATAAGGTAAAATTTCTACCATCTAGTAAATTTCACATGCTGATGTATTTTTCAAAGATTGTACTGTAAAATTCGTATGTAATATTTATATGAACTGTATATTTGCGCGTACAGTTAAATAACCTAATAACCAATCACATTGCGGCTTATTCAAGTAAAAATAAATATAAAAGATCCTCAAATTTTTACCCAAATTTAAATACCCAAAAAAAATTGTCAATTTTACACTTTTAAGTAAATTTTGATAGTAAACATAAAATTGTACATGTTTTTTCCTGTATTTCCCTTTCGAATTTTTATTACATCTTAAACTTATATGAAAAGCTATTAAATTTTACCGAATCTATTTTTTCTGTTAAAATATCCTAGAAAAACATGTAAAACAAAATTTACATGATTTATTGTAGTAAATTCACAACGTTATTACATGTAATATTCCTAATTTACCATGGCAAAATTACTGTAATTTTTTACAGTGTATATGGTTTCCTATGCGCCCAACTCTTTCGATTGTACATTTTTCACTAATTGAAGGTTTTGCATATATGAATTTTATGTCCGCTATCGTTTATATGTTGCGCAACGCTACATGTCAAAGTCTCCCATACAGATAACTTGCTATGTGCTCCTTAAACCTAGTTCCGATCGCACGCTGTGTCTGTCAAAAGTAAATTTTATCACACCCGCTTGCTACAACCGATTTTGTAAATGCGTTGCATAATAGATGAAATACAATAGAAATGTGTTTTGACAAACTTCTTAACTTCACGATTCTTCTGAAGTTAAAGTCTTGGCGCTTCTTACATAGTTTCTATAATAGGCTTTTTCAAACTCCAGACCGCATCTATAGAAGAAGAGTAATTATTATAGATCGCTATCTTTTTAGCCCATTAGAGCCCACTGATACCATATGGTGTCAGTAGGTACCATATGTTTTACATAATTAAAAAAAAAATACAGAAAACATTCTGGACACAAATGGGTTAATGAATTACAATTCTTTGTTAAATCTCGCCTAGTAAAGTGGGAATTTTATAAGTCTGCTAATTAAGAAATTAATGCTGGCCATTTTATGTTGTTCACAGTAATTATGAATCTAGTTGTATTGGTTTCTTTCTATACGTGTCTATTTCTAATTTATTATTGTTGTCTATCACTAAACTCTCTAGAAAAGGAAGTTAGTTCTTCATGTCTTTTCCTACAGTATATTTGATACTATCGAATTTTGAGTTTGGTTTTGAGACAAAATCTGTAATGGTCGTTTTGGTATATCGAAAACCCGAAAATATCATCTATCAACCACATTTAGGAAAATATTCAGTGTCTTTTTTCAAGTCCGTTTCGAATTTACTCATGAATAAGTTAATAATGAACGAAGATCACCGTTCAGATTTTATCAGGAGCATGCTAGTAATGACAATGAAGTACAATATATTCCCTTACCTAAACGAGCTCTCTCTGTCTCTCTGGAGTTTTCAATATTGTGGACAAAATTTGGTTCAAAATTATACAAGTTATATCTACAGGCTCATACGTTTTTTTTTGTCGTAATAGACTTTATAGGTACAAAACTATCATGGATGATCACGATTCTAGTCCCGCTCAAAATTAACTACAATAATTTCCATATTGCTTCAAGATATGCCACACGTTAATTGTTCAACTTAGAGGAACATCTACCGAATAAGCTCAATCTCAAAACTATCAGACAACCTCACATGTTAAATTTACTGCCAGATAATTTGTCTCCGAATATAAAAAAGGAGATAAAATAATTAATTACCGTAACATAATAGCATGTAATACGTATCGAGATAGAAGAGCTGGTCCGATTACCTTCAATGGACAAACCTACACAAAACACACGCCTCTGTAGAAGGAGACAGACACGAACGCACGCAATCCAATGACGTAGGTGGTGAATAGGAAGAGGAGACGTGCGTTGCATGCCACCGTTGTCGTCGGATAGACGTCGAAGACGGGCAACGCTACGGTAAATAGCTTTTCTAATATTCTCTCAATTACGCCTAAAAAGGCTTCTCCGGTAACACCTACCCCGGTCCACCCACGGGTTATGCGGGTGAAGCCCACACACGAGCGCGTTTCCTGGCGCTCCAGACTTGCACAGCACGGGTCGTGTTACGTGCTGTTAGATGGCATGATTCCAGGGGCGGGTTTGGGATAGCTAATACCGTGGTATCCGCCTCTGCAGATGCGTTTTAGTATATGCGAGCTGATAAATGGAAGATGGTCGACCTTCCGGGTTATAGTCTATCATGTAAATGTGTTTAATACATTACTGATTATTGAATACGGACCGTTTATTATCCAGGAAACCTTAAAGTTGAATTTTTCCATAAATAAGGACATATACAGAGTTGTCAAAAAGTGTGTACACATTCTACTAGAACTCAGATGACTTAATTGACAATTTGAAAATTTCTAAAACTCTCTACATTCTCCTATCAAAATCGTCTTCCATTAGCTTCTGAGTTGGTATCATTTTATAGGAATGCGTTTTATTTTCTTTTAATGTTCGAATAATCAATGAATGGCTAACATCGAAGATTGTGGCTGCTTGTCGACTAGAAGTATGTTGGTTTTCATCACACTCAAGAAAAATATCCAATTTGTTATCATCAATTATTGCATTGGCAGTTGCTTTTTTATCTGCCTCACATGTCCAAGCTCGCGAAACTGCTTTTCTATTTTAGTAAGTGTCCCTTGGGATATAGGCGGTAAATTTGGAAATCTTTCATGAAATAAGAGAGCAACTTCCATTTGTGTGTCCGTGTGTTATCTTCATAACCAATCATCTGTAGAATTGTTATTTTGTGTATTTCTGTTAAACGAGCCATATTTCTGATATGCAGTTAACGAAATTCAAACGGCTATAACACTGACAACTAAACTGTCATGTAGGCAGACAACAATTTCCTAAGGCCATGCGTTTTAAACAAAACTAAACAAAACTAAACCACAGTATTTACAGTTTTTGTTTATTTCAAAAGGTTAAAAAGGAATGTTTTTTTTTGTAATATCAAGAAAGAAACAGATTAGTTATTTGTTTTTGAATGTGTTGTAGCGAGTTTCTGTAATCAAATAATTTTCTTTCTTTAATATTTTTTTTTTTTGCAAAAAGACTAAAAACAATATTCCCTAAACTGTTGAAGATAAGTATAGAAGATTGTATATGTATTTGTAATTGAATAATATACAGGGTGTAACATTTAAAATGAAAAAGTTGGTACTGGCCACTATTACATGACACACTATGTATAAACTAAATTCATATGTACGTATAGTGCAGGGTTAGGTGAAATCAGTAAACATAACTGAACCACGCCCTGGGATTGTGTTCTTTGGAATTTTTCAATTTATGCATGATTTTAATTTTGTATTAAGTTGTTTTTTATACATACATATATACATGCACGGTGTTCTGTTCTGCTTTGTAGCTACCAAGGAATCACAAAAAAGGCATATATTGATTATTTATTATTTTATTATTATTTTATTTTATGTTATTATTATTATTATTGTTATTATTATTATATTTATTATTATTATTATTATAAAAGGCTGTAGATAACTATATCAGAACAGACATCTTGGAGCGGGTGCCATTGCACCCCTGTCAGCACGCCTAACAAACAGGCAAATCCACTGAGACTGCATTAGTGGAGCTGACGGACCAAATCCAAGATGCGCTGACGAATAAAGAAACTGTAGTGTGCGCCTTTCTAGACATAGAGGGCGCTTTTGACAACACTCCACACGAGCCTGTCAAAGAAGCATTAATTAATAGGGGGATAGACGGCGTGACTTCTAGATGGATGTCGCAGCTACTGTCTACCAGGTCGGCGGAGGCGAAGGTGGGACATAAGACCCTCTCGGTTAGTACGACCAGAGGATGCCCACAGGGGGGAGTTACATCCCCACTTATGTGGAGCCTAGTAGTAGACGAACTCTTATGCGGACTGACGGATCTGGGCATACGTTGTCAAGGGTATGCTGATGATATTGTCATATACACAAGAAGCAAATTTGAGAATACCCTCTGTGACATAGTTCAAAGAGGATTGAACTTCACGAGAAGATGGTCTCAATCGATGGGACTCAATGTCAACCCCACTAAGACAACCCTAGTAGCATTTACTAGGAAAAGAAAATCCAATCTTAAAACCATAAAACTGGATGGGCAAAATATAGATTGGAGAATGGAGGTTAAATATCTATGCCTTACCCTAGACAATAAACTTCTATGGAACAAACATGAACTTGATGTAACCAACAAGGCCAAAAGAGCTCTGATAGTGTGCAGAAACTTTGCAGAGAAAAATCGGGGATGCAACCCAAAAATACTGCTTTGGATGTATACAGCGATAGTGAGACCGATCATCACTTATGCATCAGTAGCATGGAGCAAAAGAACTAATCTCGCCACCGCAAGAATTAACCTCTCGAAAGTGCAAAGATTAGCATGTGTATCCATAACGGGGGCTATGAGAGCCTGCCTAACAGCAGCTATCGAAGTAGTATTGGATCTTGCCCCCCTCCATATTATAGTAAAGGGCGTGACAAAAAGAACCACACTCAGAATGGTCAAGGAAGGAACGATTAGGCATAGGCCCCAATCTCCTGACGGTGATCAAACCTGGGATATGCCCCGGGATATGTTAAAAAAATTCAGCTTTGTGAAGGAATTCATCACAAAGCTCAGTAACAGGAGAGAGTGGGATCATAACACCATCTTGAACTTGAATAGAAATGCCATCAAATGGTATACTGATGGCTCCAAAACGGCAGAAGGAACTGGAATAGGAATTATACGGCCTAGAACCACATATTTCGAAAGCTGGGAAAATATCCCAAGTATATTTCAGGCGGAAATACACGCTATTGAAGATGTGTTCAGTTTCATATGGATAGAAATTATCGGAAGCAGGAGATTATCATCATGTCTGATAGTCAAGCAGCCATCAAGGCGCTGAGCTCATATGAAATCAGTTCCAAGATGGTCTGGGAATGCCTAGGGAAATTAAATGAGCTAGGCAAAAGAAATAAAGTAACCCTCCTGTGGTTCCGGTCACACAGGAGTGGAAGGAAACGAAAAAAGGATAACCTCGCAAAAAAGGGGCTGGAATGCCTTTTGTAGGGCCTGAACCCTTTTGCGGGTTAAGTAGCAGTACAATACTGATGAAACTACAAATAGAAATGGAGCAGAGAAAATCCAGTTACTGGGAAAATCTCCAGGGAATCAGGCAAAGTAAAATTCTTTTGGGAACTTATAACCAGAAGAGATTTACTGAATGTATCAATCAACCTGAGTAAGAGCAACGTTCGCATGTTAACAGGAATACTTTCAGGCCGTTGTAGACTGAAAGGACACCTGAGTAAGCTTGGATTGGAAAAGGAATCTGAATGTAGATTTTGTGGGGAACAGGATGAAACACCCATCCACCTCCTCTTAAACTGCGTAGTACTGTGCAACTCGAGGGAGTTGCACCTCGGAGCACGTGAAATCGAAGAGGGAGACTTACCTAGACTGAGGCCCTCTGACATTCTTCACTTTCTGAAAGGAATAGGATTGGAAGGCCAGTTGTAAAGCAGCAAGAATAGGGGGCACAACAGATCTTTTAAGTCGCAGTGTAAGCATCACGCGCTTCCCATTTACCAGTACCATACATACATGTATAAAAGGTTTCTGTTCAAAAAAGAACCACAACTAAAAATACCAATCGACGTGTCCGAGCCTTTCTTCGAACATGTACCCATTTATTTATTATCGAATTTATTCCATTTGTCTGATACACAATATATGTAAGCTGCTTCAGAAAAAAAAAAACCAAATCTATACAAAGGCAGATTTCCCTAGCTTATCCAGCAGATTTAGTTGTTTAGCTAAAATATTGATTGATTAGACCGTTATTTGCAGACACATTTCAAGTTTATATCTTCGTAACACCAATCGTTTTCACGATCATCCATACAACCGATAGTAATCCACCCGTTGCTAATTACATTAGGGCGTCATTTCCGCTTCCAAAGCACTAAAAATTATTGCATTATATCCGCAATGAACGCAGGGGGTATCTCCACCCCTAATACACCCCTGGGAATTAGATATCATCCTTTCTATTCTCGCAAATTCCTGTATATATATTATACGTGCCTGCCTATTCTGGACTCCTCTTCCGCACGTTTCAAGGGTAAATATCCCACTCTGCAGCGATATTTTGCGACGACGCCCGTTATTGAACCCGAGACCCGAGAGATCCGAAGGATCCATCTGCGCGCTACCTAGCGATCGCCCGCAGTGGCGTCGGTTCCGGCTCTAACCCTTCCTTAATCTTATTTGGGACGTAATCTCGGTAATTGTTTGATCCGCGGTTGTTTCAGGATAATTACGTGGGACCTTATCTATGTCTTGCGGACTCGATACAATACGTTCCGGAGCTTGGAGGGACAGAGGGCGACGCTCTAGTGCCTCCCCGCTCGGGAATGGCTGCTTGAATTATTGATAGCAGAAAGATTCTCGGATGATTAGGTCTCGTAATCGATATTGTTCAAATTGAGGTTTCAATTGGTATTTTCTTGATAAAAATACGGATACAGATGCCCTTTCAGCTGCTAAAGAATGCATCCTGATCTTCATTTTCTTCAGTGGCTTTTTTCTACGACCCATTTCATTCCCAGTTCATAGATTTCCTTTTGCTTACTGTATATACAGGGTGTTTTGAAACATCGTTTAAAGATTTTAAGGGCACGTAGTACGATCGAAAATAAGGCTAAAAGTCATAATAAACGTATGTTCACAGATCAACGGTTTACGAGATAACAACAAGTGTCCTAGTAACATGGATAAACATATCCCAGTAAACAGGTGCTTATCACTATTGTTTTATGACAGTTAATAGACGTTTTGTGCAATTTGTAGCAATTACAATGGTTGCGTATTCTAATGCTGAAATGAGCGATACGGTGTTCATGTACGGTCGTGCTAATGGGAATTCTTTACAAGCACGTCGCTTCTATACTGAAACGTTTCCTGATCGCCAACTGTCTTCGCATGTGATGTTTCAGACGGTGTTTCAGCAACTAAGAGAAACTGGTTCGTTTGAGAAGCGGTCTTCTGATACTGGACGTTAAAGAATAGCATGTACTCCACAGATAGAAGATCGAATTTTGAATATTATTGATGGAAATCCCGAAACTAGTGTTAGAAGAATTTCGACTCAAGTGGGTGTAAGCAGCAATATTGTTTGGAGAACTCTGCATGAGCAACTCCTATACTCCTACCATATCCAACGGGTACAAGCCCTTACTGCTGCGAATTACAATACGTAACACGTTTTTTGTCCTTGAGTAGTGAGCGTTATTTCCAACTTATTTATGCTTCAAAACAATAGAAAAATACTTTCATTCCCCTCTAATTTTGCTTTTGTGACTAGGACAACGAAAATTTGAAATATACCCACATATGTATATCCTATGTTCACTTAAGTATAAGACAAATGGGAAAAAAGTTTATTGTTGAATTTATAAAAAAAAAAATTATGTAAAATAAAAGTTGGTGCTTCTTTAAAAACATACTTATATTCAAACTTAGTTAAATGCGTGGTTTCTATAAATTAAGAAAAAAAATAATTGTCTTGAGCATAAAATACGCTTATTTTTAAAGATACCAACAAGCTCCATTAGCAAAAAGTACTTCAACTCCCTAAATGTGCCAAAATACAAATTTTCAAAGTAGAAATCAAAGAAATGGAATTCTACAAAATTACACAACATGAGCCAAACATTGAAAAAGTTCTTTTTTAATTTTTTTTTTGTAAAAATGTGTATTTTCGATTTTTACTTGAAAGTTGGTATTTTGGCATATTTAGGAAATTGAAGTACTTTTTTTCTAATAATTCTAAAAATATATTTCTAAAGGAGCACTGCCTTTTATTTTATATAATTTTTTTTATAGATTCAATAATATTTTTTTCCCCCATTAGTCTCATATTTAAGTGGACGCAGTGTATATTTCCAAAATTTTCTCCTTACGGGTGAGCTTTTTAGGAAAGTCATCGCAGTCGAGAATCTTCTTAATTTGAGGTCTACGAGACACCGGCTTTGACCTCGCCTCAGATAGCTTAGGAAATAATTTTTCAGGTGTTTCATGCTGCTGACTCCGTACCTGGAGTTTCGCAAATTGTTTTATAAGCCCTATAACTTTATGTGCAGTGGTGCATCAGCACCTTTAGAGGTCTAACAGTGGCTCCCATCTGATATTGTTTTCCCCTATAGAAAACTTTGCCCTCTGTGGCCAGTCGCGCTTGTTGTAGTGTGCATTGGTGTCCCTGCTGTCCCAAAGATAAAGATAACGTGGGATTTTGGTGAAACCACCTTGCAGATCCATGAGGAATGACACCATTTTGAAGTCGCCGATGACCTTCCACCCATACTTATCATACTTCAAAACTTTGAGCAAGATCTTGATGTGCTTTGAGGCTTCTTAAAGAGCTGTCAATGAAGAGACGCCACTCATTTGGATTATAGGCGATTCCAATTGCCTCAAATAGCCCAGTCACATCGTGCAAAAGCATAGCCCATGTAGATAGGTGAGAAAGCTAAAAAAAGTTTGGTGACGCTTTCTCTGATCTACGACTCGCACAGTTTCATCAAGCAAGTCCATCATCCACTACTTCAGCCTAGAGGTCAAAATCTCAGCATTGGACCTGAAGAGTCCAAGATCTCTAACGAAGCCGTTGATGTTGTTTTGGTTGGGGTAGTATGGGCCTCTCTAATCATCTCCATATATGAAATCGTCATCTGATTCTACAATATTTTCTTCACACTCCGACTCGCTGTTGCTGATTGAAAACGCCTGATCTATTTTAGGAGTAGGTAATGGAAGCTGAGGGCTCTGTAATACTGGGGCCATACATGACAGCAGGTGCATTTTTGGCAGTACGGCATTTGGAAGAGTCTACAATGCAAAAGTAGCAGTTGCTTGAGTGATCAGTGGGTTCCCGCCAAATGCTTGGAATTGTTTATGGATATGTTTTCTCCCCTATACCATCCTCATGTCTTAATAAACTGACCACAAACATAGCAAAACGCGTCTGCTTCATATTTGCAACCTCTTGGAAGCCATTATCCAATTAGAAAATAGGTATAGTGAAATGAGAAGTACATATACACACCGTTTTGAGGGCTGAAATCGTGGGACGAGTTATATCAGCTTTAGGAGTGTACACGTTTTGAATGGAGGGACGTTGGAACATTGGATCTGTGAAAATTTAAAATAGCGCCTGAACAATATAGCAATAAATTATCATAGCAGGTTGAGTGGTTGAGACATCTTCGCTGTGATATTTTCGTTTTGTTTTCCAAAAAAAAAACAAATCTAAAACGAAAATGCAATACTGTTCACTTTGACAGACATATTTATTGTCATTCTATTCGTAATGAATTCACTCCCGTCACTGATACCTTTAGTTCCGTTTCTAGTCGAACGACATAATAGTTTGTTCGCGTCGCATGAACTATTTGCACTATTATGCATTTTTCACACGAAATTCTTAAAGTGCATAATAGTGCAAATAGTTCATGCGACGCGAACAAACTAAATATGTACTTCTTCATTTTCGTTTGCTTGTAAATTTTTAAATATCATTGTCTGATCACAAAAGCAAGAGTTTGTAGTAAATAATCGACGTTTTATACTTATCTACATAAAAAATAGGAAGACATAGATTACAACCCTCCAAAATGATAAAAAAATAATAGAAATTAATATTTATCAAGCAAAAGGGCTTTCTGCGAGGTTTTTGCGAACAGCTGCTGATTGCCAGATTCCGCTATAACATTCTTTTCACTGAGAAGCCGGTTTTACTAAAAATGAATATTTATTTCCACAACAATCACGTTTGGGTGGACGAGAATCCTCATGCTACCGTTTGCCACAACGCTAACAGTTCCTGCATACCTCGAGTGTCTTTGGAAAATACTTTACCTGAACTTTTGAAAGATTTACCTATAAATCTAAGACGGACCTCTGGTTTATGCAAGATAGGCTCCACCGACTTTACGCGTGCTATTATGAACATCTTAACGAGAATTTCTTGGAATGGATAGTGCGAGCGGTCCTTTGCTTGCCTCAAGTCTCCCATCTAAACCCGTTGGACTTTTAGTATCTGGGTTATTTGAAAGTTTAGTTACCAAACGCGTAAACATCTTCCAGATTTGCGCCAACGAATAGAACACTGTTGCCAGATAATACGAGAAAGCTTGTTTTTTGAAAGAGTGGGCGCTTCCTTTGAAAGCAGATGTAGATCCTGTGTCGAAATGGAAGACGTCATTTTGAACATCTTCTTTAGTATAATCCTATTTAGTTAAAATGCAATAACATCTTAATAAAAACCGCTAAAACAACTTAATCTGCAATTGCGATGTAGAATCGCTTTATCTCGTAAAAGTTAATTTGTGGACATATGTTTATTATGACTTTTAACCTTAGTTTCGATCGTAGTACAGGCCCTTAAAATCTTTAAACGATGTTTCAAAACACCCTGTATATGAAAAGAAAAAAACATCCAAATAACATTGAATCGGGAAGTTGCACTCATCCACCATTAAATTTTAATAGATTTGTGGGGGGTAGAATGGTTTACATTCGTCATTAATTGTTGGTATTTCGAAGGGTCAGATAGTTGCAGAAGAGACAATCGTCCCGAATGAACAAAATCTTGTGTGATCGGATACTCATGTGTCTCATCACTATGCTACAGTCCTGACGATATCTTTGTACATCACTGCCTTCATCTGTATGAAGGCAGTGATTGAACTTATTACTCTAAACTTCACGATGTTAATAAACGCTCGAATTTCATGATACTTTCACGACAGAACTCGATCTAATTATAACAGGGAAAACGCAGGCCGACCACCATCCGTCCCGCATCTATTTACACACGACCGGAATATTTAGAGTATGTGTGCGGCCGCTCTTCCCGCCCGATCCACGAAATTAAAAATAGTAAATTAAAAATAACGTTCAAACACTGCACTCTATTTCCAAAAGGACGTATGTAAGCGCATATGCTGTACATACGTACACCAGAATATACGTAAATACCGTCGGCACGCTTTCGTATACGTGTACGAGTCGCGCTGACTACTGCACGTAAGTACATGTGTAAGGAGACGTGTATTTCTAAATATCTATACAGCAGATGGACGCAGCTCCGGGTGTGCGTATATTTACGTTGGGACGTTTCGGAAACGTGGAAAACGTTGCTGGCAGGTCGCAAAATTGGTCGTTAATCGCGGCAATTCTGCGTCCATGCAGGTTAAGATAAATCACAAGTAATAAGTGATAATTATTGTGACTGTCATGTAATTATGACACCTGGTTGTCAATGTAAAATTAAAAGTACTGTTTATCTTGCAGTGGAAAGGTAAGATGATGTCAAAGAAGCAGATTGATTACTTGGGTACCTACTCGTTAATGAAAAAGTACAGAGTACTTTAATGTGCACCAGGAAATGTTACCAATCACGTAATACTGGAGGAAAATGGAATATAATAAACAGTGAATTGAAATTAAAAAAAAGACCTGCGTATTCTTTAGCAAGCGCCTGGATCAGAGTACAACGAGTAAGGACATAGAGAGTTATAGCGGTCCAAATTTCTAAACCTAACTTCACACAAACAACAGCTTCCCAAATGGCAGTTTGTATTGTTACTTTCGTATCTACACAAATTAGTTTACTCATCGTTTAATCCATATGATTACTTGTTTATTTATTATTTTTACCTATTTTATTATTTTTGAATTACTCCATGCATTTTAAAAATATTTAATGAACTGTAATATTCTTATGTAAAAGGTAAGATGGTGGCCATGCCATAACATTACATACTTTCTTTTATTATTATATTGTTAGTTTAGTGAAATAACTCAAATAACTTGAAAGAAACACAATGAGTATCATGCTGTAGTGCCAGTCACTCTTCGCAAGATAATTTTGATGCTACAATGGTCGCAGTTTCTGGATTTCCGAATGAATCTAATATATATGACACTACAAGATTTAGAAAGTACATGGAGTAAGAGAACTATTTATTCCTTGTGCAGAGATTCCTAGATCACATTAAATCAATTTATTTGTTAGGTACACATTTAAGGTAGATTGCTATTTATTCCAGTAACCCACTATTCATTTTATGTTCACTTTTTTAAATCATGTGATTTGTTTTGAACTGCATTATACTGGTATAAATTTTAATCGCATTTATTCACATTATACACATTATAGGCAATTCGATATTATATAGTCTACTCTGAAACTCTATCCACTTGTGCACCCGCCGACATTATTGTTGACAAACCAGTGCAGGTCGTTATTTAGAAATGAAGTAGTCGAATAGAAAGGAACAACTTTGATATCGTAACAGAACATATAGTCATAACTCTTGCACCCTAATTAAAATTATTGTGTATTCGTGTCAGAAATTTGAAAGTTCCCTTCCCGATGCTGTTGCATTTTATTAATTTATTTAGAAAAACGACAACATATTTATTCCTGAAGATTTTACACTATACATCATAAAGAAAGGGTATAATAATTATCGTAAAACACTGCACATATATTATCACTTAATCAAACATTTATTTTGCTGGAATTTGTTTTTTCTTACTATAAAACTGTCATAAATATTGCAACAAAACAGAATCAAGAACCAAATTTGTGTATTTCTTTTATCTATTTTTCTACTTCTTTAAAGATTAAATTACTACACCGTTGAAATTCCGGCAACACGTTACAAACATGCACTGCGGCTTGAAAGTCATCAAAACGACCACTCAAAATGGATTTTTGCGAAAATATCTTACTGTTATATTACTGTGG
>RXPK01004612.1:0-30614 GCA_004143645.1 Protaetia brevitarsis | reverse complement strand
TCATTTAGGACAACTTTAATACCAGTAATCTTTCCTATTTTTTTTAACGTGTTTAAATTATATCTTATATAGAGCCGGCACATTATTTTCAGAAATCTATGCATCTCATATTTTCTTATTGGAAACTCATTCGGCACTATATTCACAACAACTTTTAAAACAGTGCCAATGGAAACATTATGATATAGCCAGCATAACTACGGGCCGTAGTTGTGACCAAAATTGTAAACGGAGGCGGTCCACACGCCAAGTGCGTACAAGCTAGCGTCTTAAGGGCACGGTGCAATTGATCGATCCCCCCACTGGATTGGAAGTCATCTAAATCTGCCCGCAATATATTTACCACCAAGGAAATATATATACATACTCAAGCAGTGATAAGTAATTGTGCACGTGACTACAAAAAATATTGAATAACTCAGAGCACTTTGTGGGGATGCCATGCATCCATGTTTCAGAATATCAGCTTATAATACCAATCAGAGGACCGAAAGGCCGCTCTGAGAGCGACTGACACGTACCAGACGCCTCTGAACGCTCGCTAAGCCTGAAATATGTAAGAAGCCTAGAAGGCTTTTACGTACGCTTAGCCAGAGATACACGGTTATTAGCTGAGTCGCAATCATCATTTGTCAGAGAAATCGAACCACCTACACTTAAGGCGTTCGACATAAGTGCTGAGTCTAAGAATTTGGACTGGTAAGCGCCCAAATCAGGTGGTACCCATCTGATCGCATAGGTTCCCAACCACTCGAAATTAGGGAAATAAGAGCGGATGATCTTTCCAGGCGAGCTGTTAAGGTCTTCTCAGATTGCCTTCTTTTGCATCTACCAAATCCAAATTTATTTATTTTAATCCAGCATGAACACCTACAGGTTCATTACCCGCGGTCTATTTCAACTCAAAGTCGTTATAGTAATTCTTTCTGTGCAGCAGTGCATGTCCTTATCGTCGATCAAGCATGAACGATGTAGTGGCAGATTGCGTTGAAGTATGCTCGTAACAAGCGATAACATTAAAGATAGACCTACTTTCTTGATGTTCCAAGAATGTAACGGCAGGTACAGCACTTGTCAAATTTCTTATAAGTATGTGAACTGTGCAACACAAATAACATAAACCGCATCTTAAAAAATAAAATTGGATATATAACCAATAACAAATGTCGTCTCATCTAAAACTCAGACTAAAAGCTAGAACTAGACGCATATGAGTCCAGAAATAGTGCCAAAGTGCCAGACAAACAGCAAAAAAAATTCTAAGGCACAAAGCTTGAATTTGCTAGAGACCTACTGATAAAGACAGGAAATGTCAGATTCAAAATGTATAGTCTGCTGACTGTCATGCGACTAAACGGCATATGTACAACATGCCGGCCGCTGATCTATTTCATTTGTCAGGAGAGGAAAAAAGCGCCAGTTCATTACTTGTAATGCGACGACCTGCGAGGGAAGTTGTGTGGGAGAACCCCACAGCTCACAAATACACAAAAGGCGCTCTCGGATAGTAGACTAATTAAATTGAGTGTGTCTCTTAGAAAAAATGACCCCATATATCTGAAAAGATTGCATGAACCTTCCATCCACATCTAACCCCTACCCACTTAATCTATTGTGGTGAGTCGTTGAAAAAAACACTTAATAACTGTTAATTATATATCGCAACTGTTTGCTATTTACATTTGCGATAACAATAAACGGTGTTAAATGTGTTTAATGAAGAAGCATCCTCAGACTTTATACCATCCACAATCAATACCTAAGGGAATGCAAGTTTTGATATTTAAGTGAATCTATTTTAAATGTTTTCCCCATTATGGCTAGCAAGACTATGACATTTTTTTTTGTGAGCGCCAGGCCATACTCAATCTTTGGATTCTCCGTGTATTACTTATGATATCCATACTGTAACAATTGAGAAAAGTAAAGAAAGAATATCATTTCACTTCCCGTGTGCATAGCTTCTCAGATAATTGTTTTTTTTCTCAATTAATTTATTAGGTGCTAACATCGTCACACTTTAGTACAATAGTAAATCTATCACGATGATATCCCTTTTCTAGAATTGTTTACTATACCTGAAATAGTTGTTGCCAAACTGATTTTGTAATTGTTTTGGGAGATATTCTGTGCTTATTGAACTAAAATAAAGTAATGGAGAAACCTAACGAAAAATTCATGTAGAGGTATCAAAAAAAAAAAAAAAAAAATGCTGGAAGAGAAACGGTAGTATAAATTAAATAATTATAAATTTCGTACATATTACATTTTGTAAGAAAACATTCATAAAAAAATCAAAAATCACGGCACCTCTTACTAAACCGACACTTTTTAAATGCTTCACATGTATTCATTAGTCAAAGGGAAAAGAAACACTTCTAACATTTTTTTTTTTAAATTGTGTCATACATATGCCTACTGATTTACAATCACTAACCTCATCGCTCTTCTTTATTGTGCGACGTTGCCAAGTAAAGGAAGCAAAATAATGCGCGGTATGTAATAAAAATATACGGCATGTGTATATTATTTTGGCTTCTATCGGCATTTCTGTGAACTAAATTGTTACGTGAATTTTTACATATGACGCACTATTTTGCTTCCACCTATTTTCCATCTTATTACTAAACGGGTTGGAATAAAACTATGAGAAAAAACCTGGCAATGGTGGTGGCATGACCACGGCACGTACGGACAATTTTTTTTTTTCTAGCGGTTTACTCGATTAATAAGGCCGGGACTATGCGTCCGTTTACGGATCGCAAATAGTCGAGGACGCCAAAATGTACATGTAAATGGCAATGCATGGACGCAAAATAGTGCGTGGGATATAATATATATAATATATATAATATATATATATATATATATATATAATATATATATAGATATATATATTTACATCCGCTAACATTTTGCTTCCTTCATAACGGGTGTAGTGCGTCCAGGAAGGAGCGTTCTTAGAAAATTTTAGTGCGTATATGAACGGCGTGAAAAGGATACGCCGATACTTTTTTTGCTGTAGCTTTAAAATGAAATTATACATTTTCATCTACGCACTTTTGTTTCTTACATTGCCTATCTATTTGCGTCCACTGCTATATTTTCAGACAAATGCTAACATTTTGCTTCCAGTTATTTTTTTGATAAAGTGTAATATAATGCGTCCGCCACGGCCACATGTGTCAAATAAACGTATATAGAAGCATATAGCATATTTAAGAGTAAATAGAATCAACTAAAATTGTATTTTTGTTTCTTCGTGATGGACGCCAAATATCGACATAATATATATCGCCTCGAGTACAATGTATGAGTTTTCTAATTTATAGCTAACGAATTGAAATCAGGTTAGCACCGTTTTAAAGCTTAAGAATTATTATATGTGTAAGCTATAGAAACTAATATGAGTGTTAAAAAATAGTCTATTTATTACTTTATTATAATTTTATGTTTTAAAGCACATTTTTGCTTATCTGAAAAATATGTACGAGTAAATACTTGGAACTGATTTCCTGTGAACCAAAAATGAAACAACTTACTACTCCTGATTATTTCGCAATTGAAGAACTGCCAAGAAATATCGTCATTAAAACTCTACAAGCATTATTTCAGACCTCATGTAAGGCTTTGAAACCAACAAAAGGTGTGTGTAAAGAATACCTAAAGTTCAACCTGTGAAATTACACTAGTTCCTTCACAAAAAGAAGAAAGCTGGGTGACCTAAAGCCACCAACTCTTCAAACGAAAAAGATACATTCAGTCAAGAATCCCAATCCTAGGACTGGTTTCTTACTCGAGGCTAACTTGGAATCAATATCTTGACCATATGACAAATTAAGTCATAATGACTACCTTTAGAACAATTCGAAACAATATGGGGAAGACATCTCGTAGTTTTTTGTTAACCCATGGCTCCCTGATTGGTGACAAAGACGATTATTAAATCTCGCAAAGAGACAAAATTAGCTTGTTGGCATCACTGAGCTGCTAATAATGCTGCGAAACGATGTCAATATCTGCTCTTTTGTTTACATAAAGGCGCAAGAATGGAAACATATAGTACTCCTAGGAATGTCAGATTAACTAAACAAACCTATCTTTAAAATAGCAGTGATACAATGACGCTCAAAATTCTCCTTCGACAAACCCTTCAAGATTATCTTGAAAGGTGATGGTTGGACAGCAAAACCCAAACTGGTATTGCAAAGCTGATCAATATCCTATCCGACAATCGAAACCGTCTCTAAAGGAGTATTCTATCAGGTAACCTCAAAACTAACTTGAATTGCTGGTAAATGTGAGCTACTGACTAAACTCAATAAAATCTACTTGGTTGAGTGCCAGGCATAAGGGCATTACCATGCAACGAACTTGCGAACGCTAACAAGGACTCTCAATAAAATTCATTGGATCTGACCCAGCTCTCGAGATAACTTTAAACAATCCAAATGAGACACCTAGTTCACTGAAAACAGCCTGTAGACAGACACACAACAATCGGATGATGAGGCAACCATCTAGCATTTAGCAACAGATTTGCTGGTAAACCGAATAGAGCTTGGAACGTACGAATCTATGAACATGATACGCTGCTAAGATTATACCCCACATAGAATAAGCGTCTTTAAAGATGGACTGTATGTAGACTATGCAACAAGGAGGAGAAGTTAGCCCACCCGTTGTTTGAGAATGCGTTTCATTGGAATGCAGAGACGCCATTGCGGGAAGCAATCAACTTAAAAGTGATCGTCAAAAAGTACCACACAGCTGCTAAGCTAATTAGAATTGACTACCTCTTTATGTAAGAAATACATAACTACGAATAATACAACAGGTTGTTTATTGGATAAGGATTGGAAAATGATTTATATTCATGCTCTCTAATCAATAGTTAATCTATTGATCATCGTATAGTAATAGTGCTGATTTATCTGAAATTTTACGCTTGTTTTTATTTAAATCTTTACATTATTCTTTGTATATCTACTGATGCTGCGAATCGAAATCCGTTTTATGTGAAACCGGTTTTGACGTGGCAATTAATCGCTTTAAATTCAGAAAGTTAACGGAAAACTAGTAAAACTGTTTCGAAACCATTTACCGTTTTCAAAACCAAAATCGGTTTTTAAATGGAAGACAGTATTTTATAACGTAATAACTTCAAAAAGCACACATTTTTTTTACCTCAGGTGTAAAATCGTGTTTTTTACGAAAATTCGATAACCGGTTTTCGATATCTGGTGATTCTGCAATTACTAATATCTATCGTTTTAAATTCATCAATATACAAAAAAAAATCTGTTTTAGCCAAAATTGTACATCCATATCATCGCTATTATTTACCCACAAGGAACCTGCCAGGGTCTATAGTATACAGCATATTCAAGCATGATAATAAATCGCACACGTTAGCTATTGAATAAACTTAAGGAGTCATCTTTTGGGATGCTATTCATGTCATGTTTCAAAAATTCAACCTTGAAAAAATAGTCATTTATAATACAGATAAGTAGGATCGAAAGGCACTCCAGTGAGAGCGGACTCGAAATAGTATACAGACGCCTCTGAACAGCTACGGCATAGGAACTGAATATATGTAAAGAAGCGTAGAAAGACTCTTACGGTTAAGCTTCACCAGAGATACAACGTTTGATTAGTTAGCGGAGTTTGTTGCAATTCATCATTGTGTCAGAGAAATAGAACCAGCCCGCACTTAAGACGTTTAGTTCCGTGAGTGCTGAGTCAAATTTTATTTGGGACTTGTGCAAGCGCCCTAAATGAGGTGTTACCCGACAACATCGGCTTAGGTTCCAACCACTCGAACGTGAGGAAACGAGAGACGATGATCTTCCAGGCAAGCTTGTCAAGGTTCATTCGTCAGAATTTCTTTCTGTGGCATTATCAAATCGCAAATTTATTTATTATTTTATTTATGACCACATTTAGAGTAGCCACGCTTTTGGTACGATTCCCAAGGCTTGAGAGATACTAGTGTTATGTTCATTCCGAAACCTGGAAAGGACACATACTACCATCTGAAATCATTAGACCATTAATCTCACATCTTTATACTGAAGACTATGGAAAAAATTATACATCTAAAACATTACAGAAGAGCACTTGTTAGATTTCTCTGATCTTCTTCAATGAGCATACAAAGGACTCGAAAGGCAATATGACGCAGGTGTACGCTGATGACATTGTCATATAGCTAGAGGGATTCCCAGCGTGGTGGCGGCATCATGCGTATGCACTGCGAATGGTGGTGGAATAGTGTCTTTCACAAGGACTCTCATTAATCCACAAAAACAAAGTTGGTTGCCTTTACCAACATGAGGAAACTCATGACCTAGGCGCGTTTAGATTGTTTAGCAGGGTTACATTAACCAAGAAGTAAAGTTATCTCGTGTTACCCTTCAAGCGAAACTAAGCTGGAAAAACCATTTAATCAAAACAACGGCCAGGGCTATGCAACTATTTCGGCACTGCAGGGAAGTGCTGGCAAAACCTGGGGATTAAAGCCGAGGTGATGCATTGGCTATATAACTGCCGTGATAAGCAGCGATAACATACGAGGCAGTAGTCTGTGGAGGAGGACAGAAGTGTCCTCCGCAGTGAAACTGCTAACCGCTGTCCAGCAGGCAGCATTGCTGCAATATAACAGCACAAGACCGCCTCTTGGAGATCATTGTAGGCCTCCCCGTTACAGCTTTATGTGAGTAGCGGGGCAATGAATTGCGATCTTTGAACTGAAGCCAACAACTTTGTGGCATCCAACTTCCAGGGTGGAGGCACACTTGCTGACGCGCCACTGCTGCAAATTGTCACAACATGCATGGCACCCCAAATGTATTCTTCAACTGGAAAGGTGAAAATCTCCATACCGAACAGAGACCAGGCGCGCCAGGGCACAGAGCCGGTATTCTGGGCCCAGTCCTAATCAAAGGATATCCTAATCTTGGGAAAATACGACGGTCTTTCGCAGAGTATTTCGCCCTTGCAGCCTGTGCAGAAATGGTTGCAAAAGGGGGCTACATGAGAAAGAAATAATATATGACTGATAGCCAGGACAGCCAGGCTATCATTACGGCATCTCGAACCCGTAACTAGGTCAAAAAACTAGTTTAGATTTAGGCAACCATCCTTCAATGGCACTGGCACGAGACTACACGGTTGTTTCTGATTGGGGTGCCACGTGGGATATGACTATATAAAGGCAATGTAAAAGCCGACGAACTAGCCAAGGAGGGCTCTAAGAGACTCTTCATGGGTCCAGAGTCCGTATGTGAAATTACTAAGGATTCCGCAAGAAGGGAGATCTGAACCTGGTTGGATAAAGAAAATACAAAGAAATGGAGGTCGACCGAAGGTCAACTTTATACCAAAGCGCTGATAGGGGATGGGGATGTTAGTTTCTTTGATAACCTACTCAGGCGCAATAAGGAAGATGTTAAAACCATTACTGGGTTGGTAACTGAACACTGTCCCCTGAAAAAGCATCTATACAAACAAGACCGGGTAAGCAAACCGTGGTGTAGAAGATGCGAACTACAGAAAGAAACGAGTTTACAAGTAATCTGCACATGTGAGGAACTGAAGGTACTCAGGCAGAAATATGTCGGGAGAGATGTATTGGAGCCCTCGAAGATTCTCAAGATCCCACTGGGCAAGATACTGGGCTTTATAGAGAACACCAAGCTGCTCGAGTGGAAATAAGAGAATTAATAGGAATGGTACAATGAGCACCTAGCTCAAGTGCCCGGACATTAAGTGCCCAGCCTAACTTTAATGAATTGAAATGACAACATATACACCTACAGGGGATCACATATATGTACATAACAGCATATTAAAAAATTAACAATTGAGATATATATAAAACAATAACAAATGTCCTCTCATCTGAAGCTACAGACTAAAAGCTATGAACTAGACGCATGATGAGTCCAGAGAATAGTGGAAAAAGTGAGCAGGAGAAAGACAGGCAAAAGTATTTCTAAAGGAACAAAGGTGTGAATTTACTAGAGACATACTAAGTAAAGACAGGAAGACTGTCAAATTGTAGTTAGGTCTGCTGACTGGTAATTGCAAACTAAACGGGCATATGTACAACATTGGCCTGGCAGATGATGCTATTTGCATATTTTTGTCAGGAGGAGGAAAAACACCAGTAGACCTAATTGAGACGGCAAAATTAGAGTGCGTCTCCTAGAAAAAAGGTGACCGCATAGATCCGAAAGGTTGCGCTGAAGCTTGGTCCGTCGGCCACCTTAACCCTAACCCGACTTAACCTATGTGTCGGTTGAGGTCGATGCAAGAAAACACTTTATTATTGTTTAATTGATATAACGACAAATGTAAATAGCAAAGGTAAAAAAGTGTGTGCTTTAATGAAGAAGCATTCTCAGAGTTTAGTATCATCCAAGAAATCAGATACCCAAGCTAAATGCAAGGTTTTTGAATATTTGAACTGAAAAATCTTATTTAAATGTTGATTACTCTACTTATTGGATGAGCAAGACCATGACATGTTTATTTTGGTGGAGGCGCCAGGTATACTTCAAGCTTTGTAGTTCTTCCGTACTGTTACTTCTGATATACCATACCATAATCAATATGAGAAAATGTAAACAAAGTATGTGCCGTTTTCACTTTCCCTTTTGGCAAAGTGTTCTGAGATTGAAGTTGTGTTTTGATTCTAATTGAACTGTTATGTGGTCTGTACATAGCCGAGACTTTAGTGCAAGAGTTAAATCTGTCATAATGATATCCATTTTCTGGAATTTGTTTACTGTAACTTAAAGATAGTCGTTGTGACTAAATTGGATTTTGTAATTTTAAGTTCTAACAAAAAAAAAAAACAATAATGGCAGATATCCATGACATTCTATTGAATAAAATAAAGTAATGGGAGAAACCTAACTGAAAAATTATGTAGAGGTATTAAAAAAAAGTAATACTGGAAGAGAAAACGTGATATATACGTTAAATAATTATAAATTTCTGGTAAATATACATTTGTAAATGAAAACATCTATAAAAAAATCAAGTCATGGCACCCTCTTACTAAACCGACACTTTTCAAATGCTTCACAATGTATTTCATTAGTCAAAGAAAAGAAACACTTCTAACATTTTTTTTAAATTGTGTCATACATATGCCTACTGATTTATAATCACTAACCTCATCGGTTCTTCTATATGTGTGCGACGTTGCCAAGTAGAAGGACCAAAATAATGCGCGTATGTAATAAAAAATACGGCATGTGTATATTATTTTGGCTCTATCGGCATTTCTGTGAACTAAATTATACATGAATTTTACATATGCACGCACTAATTTGCTCCACCTATTTCCATCTTAGCTACTAAACGGGTTGGAATAAAAATATGAGAAAAAAACCTGGCAATGGTGTGTGGCATGACCAACGCATGTATGGCACATTTTTTTTTCTTAGCGTTTATTCGATTAATAAGGCGAAACTATTTTGCGTCCGGTATACGGACGCAAAATAGTCGAGGACGCAAATGTAATGTAAAATGGCAATGCATGGACGCAAATAAGTGCGTGGATAAAATATATATAATAATATATATATATTATATATACTATATCTTGCAATGAGAGGTATAAGTATTAAACTCTTAATATTTCCGAAAAGATTTCTAATTTAGTCAATTTAGACCTACAATTTTGTTTTCAAAAACTATTAATGTAGGTGATTAAATTAAGAGTTTAATAACTTAATACTCTCATTCAAACATTTTCCACTATCTAAGATATATATACGCGTTGGCGTTTACACACAGTTACCACCGAGGGACACTGAGGAGCTTTGGAAAAGCGAAACACGTGTCTGTCCATAGTGGTAATTGTGTGATACATTTTTCTGCAGTTTACTGCTAATTACCATATATATATATATATATATAATGGTGAAAACACCCATTAGGGATTGCACCGCTCCCTTATGGAAGCTTTCTAGATCCATTTTTTGCGGTGGATCAGTCCTCATCTCCAATTTTATCTGTGATCTCCCTCCATATCTTCCTGAGTCCAGCTTTCTCCTTCCATTTATTTACTCCTGCTTTTCGAAGGTCGTCTTCCACTTCCTGTAGCCTTGTCTAGGTCGCCCTCATCCTCTATTACCCGATGTCTTGCCAAAAGAACACCGTTCGTAACACCGAAGATGGTCCAGTTCTTCCATATAGGTCCTAGCACCTCACCCGTTTCTTCTTTATTTCTCTAATCACATCCTCCCCAGTCTAGTTCCTTCAATATTTCGCTGTTCATCCTCCTCTATATATCCTTCTTCAACTTTAATCGGTCCTAGTATGATTTATCATCCTCTTTCGCTATCTGAGAGCTTCTCATCTTTTTTTGTGAGAGTCATTGTTTCGGCAGCATAAGTTATTATCGCTTATCATTGTCTCATATATAATTAGTTTTGTATTTTGGAGACTATCTTACTTATTAAATATTTTATTTGCATGAAATGCTCTATTTGCAGCCATAATTTGTCATCAATTCATTTTTCTTTCCCCACTCTTTTCCGATCAAAAACATATGCACTAACCAGAATTTTGGCTTTATATAGTGGACTTTCTTTTCTTATCTTTGATAGGCTTCTCGAAATCAGAAGAAGCTAGTTGGGTCGTCCAGTGATTCTTCTGATTTCGAGAAGCCTATCAAAGATAAGAAAAGAAAGTCCACTGGACGATCCAACTTGCTTCTTCTGTATCTTACTTCTCTTCATTTGAAAAATTTGCCTTTTTGCCCAGTGTTCTCTCTCTCTTTTCTGACTCTTTTCTGTTTTTGTCAAGATCTTCCTCTATTCGATTTTTTCTTCTGAACAGGTATATATTTTGGAACAGGCTTTCACTTTTCTCTTCCTTATTTCTTGGGGCGCTTCAGCTTTAGGATACGGTTGTAATTCCTGAAGAATTTCGTTGCAAGACATATTTTTTTAAAAAACTACAGTTGCGATATTATTAATTATAGAGGTCACTATATCGAAAAATTCTTAATTAATAGTAGAAAATTTCGAGGGTGGATTAATTTGGTAATGGTCTAGAACAAGGACGGTCAGTTATACTAGCTGCTAGAAAATCACCATCAGTAAACACTAGGTTATTTATTGGCCAAATGCCTGCTTTAGAAAATCCTTTGGTGATGTTAGTTGGTGTGAAAGATATGGGTCGTTGGCAATTTTTAGGATATCTTGAATTTTTATCGGCTTACCAGGATTATTGCTCATATGATTCTTAAAGGCTACTTTGCATGGTGCTTTGAATGGCTCATACACGGATGTATCTAGGGGCTGCATACGATGCGTCGAATGGGGTGCTAGTTTGTAGTTTCTTATTTCTATTCTTTTCCAGAAACATTATACGAGTCTCCATATTTCCGTTTCATTGTTTTAATTCGATCAAAGAGGGTTGACTTTCAAATATTAAACTCTAAAGCAGTTTGTCTTTACTCTTTTCTTTTCTAATTACGCTTATTGCGACATTTTTTAAAATAGTTTCGGAAGAAGTGCGGATCATTTTCTATAAACAAATATAATATTAATTAGTAACAGTTTTCAGTGGAACAGTCCCAACGTGCTCCAGCTTAATGGCCCAAATGTACCCCATATGCAAGGGGCTACTTGAGGAGGAAAATTAATATAATGACTGACAGCTAGGCTGTCATTAAGGCAGTCTCAAACCCTGTAACTAGGTTAAAACTAGTTAGGGACTGCAAACAATTCCTCAATGCACTGGCACGAAACAACACGGTGTCTCTGATTTGGGTGCCGGGACATGAGGATATAAAAGGCAAACGTAATAGCCGATGAACTAGCCAGGGGGCTTTAAGAGACAACTTCATCGGGTTCAGAGCCGTATGTGGGATTTACAAAGATTCCGCAAGAAGGGAGATCTGACCTGGTTAGATAAAAGAAAGTACAAAGAAATGGAAGTCGACTGAAGGTCAACTCCATACCAAAACGCTGGAAGAGGGATGGGAATGGTAGTTTCCTCTGAAACCTTCAAGTGCAGTAAGAAAGAAGTTAAACCATTACTGGTTGGGTAGAACTGGAGCACATGTCCTCTGAAAAAGCATCTATACAACACAGGCGGTAAGCGAACCGTGGTAGAGAAGATGCGAACTACAGGAAGGAAACGAGTTAACATGTAATCTGCGCATGTGAGAAACTGAAGGTAACTCAGTGCAGAAATATTTCGGGAGAGATCTATTGGAGCCCTCGAAGTCCTCAAGTTTCCACTGGGCAAGATACTGGGCTTTATAGAGAACACCAAGCTGCTCGAGTGGAAATAAGAAATCATAGGGAGGTACAATGAAGCACACAAGCCAAGTACCGGACATCAAGTGCCCACCCTAAGTTAAATGAATGAAACCCCATATGCACATTTTTTCTTCAAAATGACAAAAAATTAATTCCCTGAATGTTAGGTGCTACCAATCTGCTATGCAATTATAAATTATTAACGGTATTTCACGATTGTATATTGCTAATAAGCTCAGTAAAAAATAAAACGGGGAAAGCGTATGCTACTTACCGCAATACTGAACAGATCTTAAAAACCATTTTTTCAGTAAAAAAAATTGGTTTATTGACTACGTAAAATAAGCAAACTTTTCGTACACAATAGCACGTCTCACTAGCAACTTGACGTAAGCTTCGTTTTGAACTAACACGATGTTTAAGGGGCAATTCCAAAATGTCCGAATGTGCCCCAGTCTCCCATACATATGTACCATATCGTTCAAAATATAATTAACATTCCCTTTCTGCTTAATATTTACATGTAAAAAGATGCGAAATATTTTCCTATGCTTGAGATATAATCAATCCTTTACACTTTTCATCGTAAAAAGTGGGGTCATTATTCATACGTCCCGATAGGTCTGTTTTCTGTTCTACTTCTTTTTTTTTCATAATCATTACGATAAGTGGTGTTTTGACATTTTAAAAAGGATCATCTGTTCGCTGCAATCTAACACAGAGCCGCGGGATATTAAGCAGCGGTTTTTTATAACGCGCATTCTAACGTTCGTGTATACACACATGTATGTACGCATATTAAAACGACCGTCAATCTGTTCCATAATCTCTGCCGGTTACTAGAAGAATGCACGCGACACGACCACAGCGCTATTAACAGACTGCAGACAAAACAACAAAACATTCGACTATCGTTTCTTTTTTCCTTGTTTTGTCTCTCCACGAATGCGCCTCGAACGCGCGTTCCATTATCGCGTCCTATTTATATAGCGAGATTCATCTATTGCACACATGTATGTATCTAAGTAAGTAAACGACGGTGTGCAAGATAAACATTGATCCTATTTACGTCGGTTTAAGTGCGAACACATCTCGTGCGGGACTCAAAAGCGTAGGAGCGCGCGTGAACGTATGCATGCTAAACTAGATCCTATCGAATTTCATATTACACAAATGCGTATCAAGACCCTGGAGAGAAGCAAGCTGAAGGTGTATCTCTACTATGCGGTAGGCGAACGCTTAAGCAGAGTTGTGTAATTGAATTAATTCTGTACCTATGTGTGTATACATTAACGTCTGTACGGTTTAAAGGCGTAAGTATTTGGATTAATTTCACCGCTCTAGAGGTAACCTAAAAGTATTCGTTAGCTTCTAAATCTTTAAACAGTAAACTATTTTCGTTCATTATTTAGATACTAAGTAGCGGCACTTAAGACATGCAGTTAAACCTTTCTGAGCCCCAAATGTAGACATTGCAGGATTTGAAACTGAAATGTACCATCAGCTGCATAGGAAACTGATAAATCATGAACATTACTTTTTCCATTTTCCAATTTCCAATTTGTTGCTATGCTTCAATAATTCCCTGACTAATTCTTGCTCGAAATCCTTCCTAAAGAAATAGATTTCGCCATTTGTTCCCAGACATCTTCTAAGAGAGTGTCCAGGCTCTTTGAGGCCCATGGTAAAACATTTATTCCTCGTTCTTCAAAGAAATTTTGAACAACCTTTGCGCGATTAACTGGACTATTATCATGCTAGAAGTACCATTTTCTCCAAAAAAAATGAGTTACGGAAGGCAGTAATGCCTCTTCCAATAATCTCCGATACACAATAAGCCAGTTAGTCTCTCTTCTAAAACGATGCAACCACCTCGACCTCTAAGGCTGATTCATGGCCCAAACGTTCACTGAAAAACGACCACTTTTCTTTGTTGTTCGAGTATAGTGTGGATTATATTGTTATCCTCTTGGCTGATAGGCACTATGATATTCCTACAGTAGAAATGGAATGCCTCTTACCCTTTTGTCCTGCCCATTTGATGATAGTGGGTGAGGCAAGAATGGAGCATGTCAGATTGCAAGAATTACCAAGTGGCAGATACGCAGGATTGGGACACAATAATAATGCTGTCCATCATGTGGATGGTAACTTTTTGGAAATGAGATCAGACATATCGTTTTAACAGAAATTTCGTGGTGGAAATCACAGATCGGATAAACTAGAATCAATCCAACTACAGAGACAGCCCAACTAACATTTTTAGTCGTTGGAACGTAGCGGCTACCATCACATGGACTCTAAAGTTTTTATAGCAGCTACGTAGCAGGGTGGTGACGGCAACTTTAATGGAATATATCAAGTTTTTGATACTCTCAGCCGCTCTTCGTTATACAAACCTTCAACTATATTCTTCATTTCACTCTCTTGTCTAAACTGGTATAAGGACTGAAGGTAGAACGTAAAAATAGACGTTTATGGTATGAGTAGCAACTTACAATAAGAAATATTAAATACACTGTGTTCGTTTTAAAAAAAAATTACTGGGCATTAAAGTAAAAACCATTACAAATTTTCTGATAAATATGATGCTACTTAGAAAAATGACAATGCTTTCTTAAAATATACTTTTACTTCCAAAACAAAACAAAAATATATAGATTTTGTACAATTATTTCTGAATATTTTAAACCCAAAAATATTTATTGTTTCGATATTTTCAATATAGCACTAAAGAAAAATAATTTTTTTATCAGTATTGTGACGTTATTGACGTTCATTAACAGCAATGGCGTCCCAATTGGTACCATAAATATAGTGAATTTTGGGCAAGACAACTTTTAAGTAGTATCAATAAAATACGTGTCTTTAAAGTATTTATTACCTGACAAAGGTAACCCGGTAGTAGGGGCCACTAAAAAGCATCCCCTTTAAAGGTATGCTTACTACAAAGTGGCACATGTGACCAATTGGTACACGCTGCTATTACTTTAAAGTCGTGCAAGCTCGTTAAGGTGCCGTTTCAAAGTTCCACCGTGAATTTTAACCTTAAATTAATACATGGTATTGACGGCAGAAGAGGACGGATCATGTATGTGTATGTATTAATACATGGTTAATGTTAGTTAATTTAGCGGTAGAGACATGATTTTTTTAAAGTTGTGGTGACAAAATAGAAAAATGGCGTGTATTTCACTGCTATTCCCCATCACTGGGAGAAAAATAAAGTATTATGTTGGTTGGAACATTTAAATCATTTTCGAAGGGAAGCTTTAAGATGTGTTCGCATTAGTACATTTAGAGATGATTTACGGAATTTCGCACACAAACACGGGCAATACTTAATGGTGACCGCCTTTGTTTGTTGCTACCTATAAAGTCGATGAAGTGAAACTTACTTTATAGTAATTCTTTCAAGGAAAGTGCAATTATCTAGTCACCTTGAATTTATACGGACAAGTAAAAACTACTTCTAAGTAACGTCTACGAGTAGCAGGAACGTGTAAATTACTATAAATATTACTAAATAGTTCCATCACTTTGAAGTAATTAATTTATGTTCCGATAACGTAACAAAACCTTTGCGCGTGACCTTCAAGGAGTATTAACTTTAAAGTCACACTCAGTAATATAGCATATGGTTATGAGCACTTCGTTTCTTACTTTAAAGTTCCAATAACTTTAAAGTAATTTTGTTTAGTAGCCATATGGTTCTAAATACGTTAACCGCTACTAAGAAGTTCTGGGATATAGACGACCTACTACTGGTAACAATGACGTGACTACTTTAATTAAGGGGTTTAAATTGGGGTAACTCTTATTACTAAGTCAGACATTTAGTAGCACTTACATAATAATCATCACCCAGTCGAAGTACTGGTCTCAGTTCCCGCCACTTTGATACTGGTTAGGAATTTTGGAGAATTAATCTGGTTTACAGACGGATTAAAAAATCAAAAACTGGATTGAAGCTGGAATCTACAGAGGGGTAAGGAAAACAATGATCATCCATTCACTAGGAAATATCGCATTGTGCAACTGAAATCAATCAAGGGCTTATGGAAATCTTTATTCGGAACTTTATTGCTAGAAGACCCAAGTGATACTGATGGCACTAGCGAAGCCCAAGATACAATCAAGGCAGCTGTGAGAATGTATTCAGACAGCAACAAAGTCATTTTGCTGTGAGTGCCCGGATATTCAGCAATCGAAGGAAGCGAGAAAGCCGATTTGTTAGCAAGAAAGAGATCATCTGCTTCATATATAAACTTAGAATCTATTCCAGAAGTGTCTAAAAGTACGTCACGAGAGCAGGTAAGAAGTTGGATCAATGAGATAATACAACCAGGAAAGTTTATGATAAGATCTTTATTAAGAGACCACAAAAAATGTACTGTGTAATGAGATGACAGAACGCATTCCACATTCTGTGGGAATGCGAGGCTGTGGATCCAAGAAGCCAGATAATTTTGCCAATAATGCCAATGCCAATGCCAATGCCAATAATGAACCCAGAAGATTACTTCAATAAACTAGCCAGATACCTCTGCAGTTTAGTGCAGGTTACTAGGATCCTGGAATGGAATATTTTTTTTAAATAAGTAATCTTTTATATATTGCTGTATTTCATAAGAGGGAAACCATCAACCATTTTGAAATGTAATTATCATTTTATGTACGCACCTGTTTGTAAGTCCAGTATAATTAGATAACTAGATCGTATTAGTAATCAAGCAAATCGAGTATAATTTATCGTCTGGCAACTGTACGATATTCTGGTATCCTAGGTGTTCACTTTACTTGAATGGGGTAGTGACCCAATGTAATTCGTTGTGAGAAAATGATGAAAAAGCTTCTAAAAAGGTTTTTATTTTTATCAAGTGAAATGAATTAAGTGGTTTTCCTGTGTTATATCTGCTATTGAAGGGAATCTTCTATGTAAATTCATGTAATTACTCTATTCTGAAAATATACAAAAGAAACGTGAGGATTGTTCGACATTATAAGAAATTTTGCTGTGTTTACTATACCTGGGTTACTTGTTCTACATGGGAGTGTGCATGTGTTTGCTGTTCCGAATCTAATCATACATCCTGAATGTAACGAAGGAGGTCTGTTTCTATGAATTTTTCTGCTACCGATGTTATTCTCCTGGTCTGGGCCTTTTAGCTGAATATACGAGCGAATCTGGATTGTCACTACAAGGAAATCACATTCGGATGTACTCTGGCGTCTGTATAAACCGGTAAACGAGGTATCTGGTCAAACCATTGTTTAACTTTCTGTATAAATGGATGTCTATAATATTTTGAGGTTATTATTATTTCGCATGAGATTAAAATTCTGAACTTTTATAAGTTGGCAAACGTGGTTGGTGGTTTTCTAGTCTCTTATGATAGCGCGGAATATTTTAAAAGTTCTTTTTGAATTAAAGAATCCAAATTATACTGGGTAATTGATAATACTTGTTTGAATATTCCAAATAAATATACTCACCTTGAGTAAGAGTTCTCATACCATTTATATGTTTCTGATATAAACTTATTAATAAATTATACATGTTATTAATGATTACACTGTTTTATTAACGAAAGCACATTTGATACATTGAATTATTAAGAGTTAAACTATAAATTCAGTATTTAACAAAGTAAAGGCATAATAATAAACAAGTTAGTGATTTAGGAGGACCCAGTCGTACAGCCCTCAGGCGCAGCGAGTTTCGTAACTAAAAATAAGAATACTACTACCACAGCAATATCTAAACAACCAGACATCAACTTGCTTGCGGAAGGGTTCGCGCATTCTCATCGCGCAGCTTGATCCCCATTAAATCGGCGAGAACTTGTGGTTCCGGCTATGTTCGCTCTTTGCATTAGGCACACTCGCTGAACTTCAAGTTATATTCGTTGTTAATTTAAATAGTGTTATAAAGTGCAAGTCGATAAAATATGAAAATAATGGAAAAGAAAGTAATATAATTGTAAAAATAAGCGATATTCTTTCAATTTATCGTAGATATGTATCATATTCTCGAAATTCACTTTAGTTAGGTCCTGTCAGGCACGGAATTTTATCTAAGCCGACTCTGACTTCTCGCCCGAGACACTGACATCAAGGTCCCGAAATTTTGCCCACTCAGATCAAAAGAGCCGACAAAGAGTTTGCATTCTGGTTGTTACGATATTCTGTGCTACTACTCATTGGTTAGTAAGAGGGGAGACCACTAGTGCGCATGATCTGGGGTGGTAAACTTTAGATATCTTGGATATATACGGTATTTTATAGTCATCTAGTGGAATGAGTTTGCATTGTGTCTATCATTGTAGGAAGGTATCTGCAAAGAAAAGGCAGGTCTAATTAGAAAGTTATTTATTTATTTTTCTTTTCCGTAAAAAACATTAGCCGGGAAAATCACAATAATATATATTCCAATTTCAGTTCAAAATTCATTGTATGCTTGTTCATCCTGGTTATTTTCGTAAATACCTACAGGCTTGCAGTTGACACATCGAATTATTTTGCCTAAAGATTACAAATTGTCTTTCTGTTGACCTTACACTTTCCTTCATTCATCAAGCATGAACTTCATGTAATAATTTTCTTTTAACCAGCGATTAAACAAAAGGTAGCTGTTTATTTATTTGATCGTCCGTCCAGAAACCTGTTTTCTACCTTTCCCCATCGAGAGAACTATAGATGTATATTTAATGAACCGCTTGTTTTTCTATATACGCTTTATATCAGCATCATCTGTCAGTCTTTTTTTTTCGACTTTACACCTTCCGACATTTTCCCGAACGCTTTCCATCATTTCTCGTGTTTCTTTTCTCTCGTCAAAACAGGAACTGGTTTCGTTGAACCGCACGCGCCCTCTCGATCTAGTTTATTTACCGACGGAACAGAATCTCTGATTCACGCCAGTCATATTATTAGAACTGTATTAGTCAACGTTCCACGCACATCTCACAAAACGAATTTTTATACCTGCGGCGACGCAACGCAATCATCTCGCTTTTAGGAGCGCTCTTCGCGACAGCGTCCACACAGCTGTTCGCATGCACCGCGAACGAGTAGGGATAATAAGCGGCCGAAGCGAAGTTCGGCTCCGCTACCTACGAGTTCGCGGTTATCCGCCTCGAATGGAGCGAAGAAAGAATCAGTATCGGCTTGAGCGTTGCCGGTCGCTCTATGTTCGAAGCGCGCGGGGTTCCATTTAACCTGTAACCGATCGCGAAAAAGATCGAGTACGATGTTTCTATGAAAGCCGAAGCGTGCGGTTTTATATCTTCGCAGTGATACATTTGAATTTGTGTGCAGTTTTCAGTGTGAGTAGTTCTATTTGTGTTCGATTCGAACGGCGGACACGTGCGTTCGTTACTCGGGAGTATCGCCGGCTAATCTCGATTCTCCAGAGGTTATTTTGGATGTTTCTTTCGCAAGAGCGGCGGCCGGGAGCTTCGATAAATCCCTTAGTAAGTCTCGGAAATACATCCATACAGCCTAGTAATATGCGGTAGTGATTCGTTTTGTTCGAAAACGCGTTGGCATAAGGGGTACGTATATAATATGGAGGGAAAGCATGTGGCGCTGGGTCCCAATTATTGTAAATAAACTTCTCGTGACGTGACGTTCACCTAATGCACAACAGCACGACGTGCCGCAGACAGAGAGGGAAGGCGGACGGACGAAAACGGGTCTTTTCGTTTACATTGGTACGCAACACGCACACAGATGCAGAATACTCGTTTTCTGGGTTCTGTACACAGGGCGAGCGAAGCCGGGGCCCGACCGCTTGGTAACTCAGAGTCACTAAAGACCTGTGCCGTTTGCGTTCCACTGCTAGAATCGTGTGTGTTTGTAGTCGGTTCGCTTTTACGATTACACGTTCTCCGAGAGCTAATTTCGTGTTGTTGTAGATTATGAAGGAATATCGTTTTGTCTCTCTGCATTAACCTGGAGCATGCGGTAGAGAAAATTGGTATCGTTTGTTGTAAGCGCTACAAAAGCTGGCAATCTTTTTGTTTGTCAGATTTTCAGAATATTATCGTTTAATAACGAGCTTCTAAAAATTACTACTAAAATTATTAATATCTAGTCTAAAGCATACAGCAGTGAGCATGACAACATGCTTATGCTTAAACCGAAAGTGTGGATTTTGTAGAATATATTAGACCCTTCTACACGCATACATTTCTTATACAAATTCTCCTGCAATATTTTTTGACATGGCAGACTCTTAACTTTGTTGGCCTTTTGTATTTAGTCCTCTATTTCTGTTACCTAACTAGCCATTCCAGCGTCCTAGTGTCCTGCATTAATCTATACAGGTCTATGCCTGGTTGATCTGGGTTCATTCTAAGCTTGCCAAAGATTTCTTGTCCTTTTAGAGCCTCGCATTCGCACAGAATGTGGTAAGTGTTCTCTGTCCTCTTGTTGCACAATCTGCAGTTGATATCTCCAGTATTGATCTCAATTTTCTGTGGGTGTTCTTTCTGTTAGGAGACCTGTTTCGATGCGAAGATGATTCCTACTGAGCTACAGTAGTTCTTCAGCTTTCTTTTTGAAGGACCCTTAATAAAGGTCTTACTATGAGTTTGCTGGTTTGTATTATTTTAGTGTTCTTTTTGTTTGTCTTCGACTCATCTTCAAACCTGCTCCCGTGCTGTGTTTTTAGACACTCCTAGAACAGGCTCTGTACCTATATATGAAGCAGATGATCCCTTTCTTGCCAAGGTGTTCTGTCTGTTAGGAGACCTGTTACGATGCGAAGATGATTAATAATCTATAAATCAATAGTTCTTCAGCTCTCTTTTTGAGGGTCCCTTAATAAAGGTCTTACTATGAGTTTACTTATTTGTATTATTCTAGTATTCTTTTTGTTTCTCTTCGACTCATCTTTAAACCTGCTCCCGTGCTGTGCTTTTAGACACTCCTAGAACAGGCTCTGGGCCTACATATGAAGCAGATGATCTCTTTCTTGCCAACTCATCGACTTTCTTGTTTCCTTCCCGTGCTGAATGTCCGGGCATTCACAGCAAAGTGACTTTATTGCAGTCTGTAAGATTATTCAGTTCTCGAGTAAATTTCCAAACCAGTCTTGATTGTATTTTGAGGTTCGCTATTGCCTTCAGTATCACCTGGCTGTCTGTTACAATATAAATCTGCTAATTGATTTCATTTGCACAATGCAATATTGCATATGCCTCTGCCTGAAAGACTGTGGCATATTGTCCTAGAGGAGGGGTGGTCATTGTGTATTTTTCTCCATTTAACCCAATGCCTGTCTCTTATAGTTTTCGAGATCCCCACATAAGCCATAAAAAAGAAAAAAACTTACCTTATATATTGCGTAGTAATGGTTCAATGCCGAAGTCTATTATAACCAAGCTATTGCTAGTAAGTGCTACGAATGAAAAGCGGCTAGGTTTTTGCATATTTGTATATACAATTTTCTGGTATTTTATTATTGTATCCAGTACTCAAGCAGTTTTTGAATCCCCAGGTATCAGTTTTTTACTGTATCTTTCTGGCTACGACTAACTTTTTTGTTCTCTCTCTTTTTTGAGGCCTTTTGATTCCCTCTTACCTCCTCGTTTTCCTTATCTTCTTTATTTAGTAGTGCTGTCGCATTACTTTCATAGGTTTTGTATACTCTCAACATTTATTTTCTTTAACTCTGAAGTTGCTTGGTACTGCTTCCTCCCTCTTTCCTGGATAGGTTCCTCTTCGGTGTTGTTGTTGTTGTTGTTTTTATTATTGTATTTCTTTTCATTCTGTGTTTGAAAATCCTTTAAGACGTATTTCTACGTCAGTGGTGATTCCTCTTCGGTGTTGTTATTGTTGTTATTATTGCAAATCCTTTAAGACGTATTTCTACGTCAGTGATGATTCCTCTTCGGTGTTGTTATTGTTGTTATTATTGCATTTCTTTTCATTCTGTGTTTGAAAATCCTTTCTAAGACGTATTTCTACGTCAGTCGTGATTTCTTCTGTTTGGTATCTTCGTGGATGTGATGATATAGCTCATTTCTAGGACAAGTGTCTTTGTCTCATTTGTGGGGCATTTAGTAGCTTCTATCGTTAATTGTTTATAACGCCCTTTAGCTTTTTGTGTTGCTTTTCGATTTTCGTTTCTCTTAGTCCTTTTAATTAACAGTGTCATTGCCTTTAATGCAGGTTTTTAAACTTTTGCTCTAACTCTCATCATGCTGCCATCAATTTTTGTATGCAGTTTGTATCGAATGTAATGTAATGTAGGCATTTTGTAACTGGATTATAAATCAAAATTGGCTTTCTATTTGTTACTTGTTTATCTGTATTGTTTCTTTGTGTCATCATGATTAAGGAGAATTCTGTAAAAGGTCTAAGATACATTCCAATACATTCTTAACGCAGAACGAAAATGTGAAGTTTCCTATATCAGATTAGTATTTCGTGAACTTGAATAAAATGGTTGTTGAACTAGATCCAATTACTTCTTCTCTAGGAAACAATAACAACTTATGACTTATATGTAGATATGTATGTATTGAGGTAAAAATAACAGAAAAATCGATGCTATTTTTTTAAGGCTTGAACTTGTAGAGTTCTGTGGCTGGAGTTTTCAGTTCTTTAATTAATTGAGAGATTGTTGTATCGTTTTAAACTATTTATTAGAACCAGGACTAACAACTTAACAACTAGTTTTCAATATTCTTTACGATATACTTATAGTTTTGAACATGTTTTAAACTCCTGATACCGCAATATTAGGATAATACGTTTGTTAATGACCACTTAGATGTATTTACGCGCGAAAGCATTATTGGTTGTCTTACAGTGTCATACGCGATAAATGTATTTTAATTCTCCGAGATTACAACCCTCAAAAACTTCATCAAACAAAAACATTATCAACTGTTCTGTCGGTAAAAACGGAAACTGTTTAGGATCGGTTTAAAATCAATATAAATCATATAATATAAATTATAAACAGATGTCGACAATAGTCTATAAACAAAGACAGAAATTTATTAAGAAAGAATGGAAAATCTAAATACAAATATCAATAAAACTAAATTAAAATATAAAAACCTGTGCACAAATGCATACAAACCTTGACAAAGCTCTTCTGGAAATTGTTGCCAAGCACTGAACTGGTTGCAGCATTACTACTTAAAAAAAATACATAACATTGATGAACATAATTCGCCTTAAACTCACCACACTTTGATCGTACGTTATTGAAGAAAGTTTTAATAATCTGAAAAATCCCTTTTTATTCACATGACGTTCCATATTCGTTTTCTTCTATAAACCAGCATGAACTTAGTTGAGTTAGAATAATTTTTATAGAAGAATGATCATAAAACTAGATAATCTTTGAATTCTATTAACGATTATTTTTTATGAATATAAATCCAACCTGCAACAATTTGAACGGATAAACTTCAAGTAAATTTTCATCAACCTCACGGTTCAAACCGTTACTATCCTGATTTCTATTTGTTGATGCACTAAAGATATCGTTTGCTGGTAGTGGGAAAGGTAAATCAACTTGCGCTACTTTTCAAGGAAAGTGTGTACCTACCTAAAACTCTGTGTACCTGTTTGTGTTTGAATAGAACTGTGAGATATTGCAGAAGGGGCCAGATATTTCCCATGTAAAGTCGTTTTTATTTTATAAAAGAAAGGAAAACATATTTACAATTAGTTCTATATATAAAAAAAATGATTAAGTGATTGATCTTCTTTCAATAATCTTCGATTTTTGTTATTAAAATATACACATATTTATCTAAACATTCCAAAAAAAAATTATAATCTATTTGCAAATCAACCTAGATTTCCTAAAAAAAGCAAATTCTACTCAATCAGAATTAACTAAATATTTTGTTTAGTGACTATTTTCCTAAATCTCCATAGGTGTGAATGACCATTGGACTTGCGTAACTTTTATTTTTGGAAACACTTTCTTCAAACAATACATCAAAATAGTAAAATCATTTGGCACTTTGTTAGTGTTAAAATATATAAAAAGAACGAGACAGGTAGTAGCAGATGTACGGAATAAATTATGTAGGATTAAATCATAGAATAAAAATAGATATGTATATGCATTCGTGGGCAGTCGAGAGAAAATCATGAATGAATTATTGATAAACATAATACTATTCAAGCATTTTAACTGAACCTGTTTTTGAATGAGTAAGGTTTATAAAATGATAAATATGTGATATTATCTTAAAAAACAACTGAAAAGATAGCATTGAAAATTCTGATAACAATAAAAGATAATTAAATTCACTGTTAAAATAACGAAATAGAAAAGTTTCTCTTTGTACTAACTTGTAAATTAATTATTAGTCATTCTTAATTAAATAAAACATTTTTATTGAGCAATCTACATTTTATGATTCTTGCTTTGTTTAGTGGATTTCCTTTGTCTCGAAATAATGTACAAATTTTGTTATTAAAAAGATGAGTACTAAAATCAGAGCTGAGATAAATTAACGGATTATAAAACAAATTTAAATTTGATATATGTCTGTATATTAACTCCGCTAAAGGCGCTCACTCTTTTATCTGTAAATACCTAAAACACGTTTTAATAATAATAACTCAACGTCAGAGCAAGATATTTTTAAATTCCTTCAACACATTGCTCAAGGTATGCATAACATTCAAATTGTAATTGCACTATTAGTGCGTTATATGCAAAAGCAAAATGATTTGTCCGTTTTGCTGAGTCAAGTTATTTTATGCATATAAACAGCTTGTTCTAATTTCATATAATGCCGATTGTGTAGAATGTAGAGGCAATTTACAGGCTTAGTAATAGTGCTAAGAATGCACAACAAGAAACATATACATGTAACGTCTCTAGGCAATAATAAAATTGTTGACGCTGACGTTCCTAAAGCGGCTAAGCTCCACATTATGTACCCTAAACATTTCTTTTACGATGCTCAGCTGTTATACAAGTCACAGACTCGCCGTAAAACCTCGACTGAATTCCAAGAAGTTATCGTAGAGACGTCAGGCGGCGAACCTTGCCTATGTAAGCAAGTATACGTATTACATTAGTGTAATTCTCGGTATTGTGGCAATAATAGTTTCTTTTTTATAATACATGCGGAGATGGTTGTATTTTTAATGTAAACATTAGCACTAACGAAGATTGCTGTTATATCAGATAACATTTTTCTGATGAATTTTCATAACGCAAGGCCAATACTATATCCGCGTGTGTTAGAATTATGAATAAAGGTAAATGTTGCAAAATCTGAGAGAACATTATCGTGTGTCAATGAAGAATAAAATAAATATATTATCACTAGGTGTTGATTTATTGTGTATTAGTGTCGATTATTCTTATAAATACTGTCCTTATGGAAATTTGTAAATTCCAACAACAACGCAAAAAAATGGCTGGTCTTTTTGACTATCTCATTAAAATGATACTAAACTTCATGCTAATTTTTAGGCCACTTCCAATTGTCTGGTCCTGTTTGTGTTATGGCATTTGCTAAGACTCTTCGCTCTTTCATATCAGTAACTTCACCCGGATAATACTTGCCCCTCCTCCTTGCCTCACAAAGTCTCCTAATAAAATGTTTAAAGTTATTATCGGAAATTACAATATTACAACTAATACTTTCACTATCCACTGTTACATAGTATGCTTTCTTGTCGATCCTTTCCCGATGCCTCTTGTTAATTTTCTTTAGTTTTTATTTATATAGGGTTAGATAACCAATAATTTATCGCTTAAGTGATGAAATCAAGGTCTCTGTATCATCTAACTAATAAATTATATTATTTGCGCAGTGCATGTATAATGAAATAAGAAGTCCTTTCTCTAGTTAAGAATACATGTAGTAAGTAAAGCTTATCTAGTAATTGACGCGAAAATGGGTAGTCAATCAGTAACTTTGTTTAATGGTCATTTAATGGTCAATTGCCATAGGGGTTAAGACCTAATATGATGTACTGGATATTCATCATCGATGCATCACTGATATGGTGGACAAAGGTACAGCAGCAAACTGCTACAACTGAACTTAGCGAGATACAGAGGCTTGTGTCTTTAGGGGGAAGCAATGAGGACTACTCCTACAGTAGCAATGAAATGTCTCCTAGGCTACCCTTTTCTACATTTGCTGATAGTGGGCAAGGTAGGAAAGGGGCATTTCGGATTGCAAGATCTACCAAGTGGCACGATGTGCAAGATTGAGACACAATAATATTGTCCAATATGTGGAAAGCAAGAAGCAAAAAGCTAAAACCATTACTGGTAATATTGTCCCCTGAAAAAGCATCTATACAGCACAGGCCGAGTAAGCGAACCGTGGTGCAGAAGATACGAACTACAGGAGGAAACGAGTCTAATCTGCACATGTGAGGAATTGAAGGTACTCAGGCAGAAATATTTCTGGAGAGATCTATTGGAGCCCTCGAAGGTTCTCAAGTTCCTACTGGGCAAGACACTGGGTTTCATAGAGAACACCAGGCTGCTCGAGTAGAAATAAGAGACTTAATAGGGATGGTACAAGTGCCCGGACTTTAAGTGCCCACCCTAATTTAATAATGAATGAATGAATGAATGAATGTGGAAAGCAACCTTTTGGGAATGAGATCAGACCATGTGATTTCGACATATCTTTTTCCAGAAAGTTCGAGGTGGAAATCACGGATTGGATAAGCTGGAATCAATCCAATCCAAATACAAAGATAGATTCGGAGAATTGATTTGGTTTACGGACGATTCAAAAACTGAAAACGTTTTATATTCTAATTTTTAGCAATTTTATTCAATGTGGTTTTTAAAGCAGTGATATTGTCTTCTAGAACAGCTTCATTCATGTAATGGTATTTTTGTCGTATCTGGTCTTCTTTATCAGCCGAAAGATCCAATAATATTGTTTGATTGAATGTTGCGATTCTTTTTGGTTTTGTTAGGTACAGTAGAAATTTGCTTTACATATTTATTGTCTACTGTTCTCAAAGATTTCCTTCGTCTCAAATCAATACTGTTGAAAAGCCACTTTTTGAAAAAAAATAACTGTCTCAATTATAGACTCTGCCTGAATTTAATTAATATTAATTTATCACCCTCCTAACATCTAATTTAGCTTTGAATAACAACTATCTCCATAAGATATATATATATATCAGCTCTGCAGGCCTAGTGACCCTTGGCTCCGAGTTCTTTCACTCTTCCTTTCCACCTTGCTCTATCCTTTTGACTCATTTTGCCCAGTCCTTCACTCCCACATGTTCCTCAAATCTTTTCTATCTCATCCAGCCATTTTTATCCGCCGGTCTTCCTCTTCTCCTTCTTCTCCATCGCCACCCTTTTTTAGCACTCGTTTAACCCATCTATCCTCTGTCATTCCTGCCTATATGCCCCAGCCATCTTGCTCTCTTGCATCCTAATTACTGGGTAATACATTGGCGTCTTGTACATTTCTGTTATTTCTCTGTTTGTTCTTCTTCTGAAAATTTCGCGCTCCTTGACTCCTCCATATATCTTTCTGAGAATTCTACCGCTCCCAATTTCTTAATTTGTCTTGTTGTTTCTTATTCATAGTCTAAGTTTCGCAGGCGTATGTGACTGTAGTCTTATTTATTGTTTGATATTACTCTTATTTTTTCTGACCTCGATATATCTTTCGATTATGATTCACTTTTGCTAACATCCCTGCTGTCTTACTTCCTTTGCTATCTTTTATCTATTTCTTTTTCTTCATCTCCTCTATTAGTTAGTTGTAACGCCCAAGTAAATTCCGTTTGCTCCACCTTTTCTATTTTATAGCTTCTATTTGCCACGCATTTTATTATCATGTTTGTTTTTCCATGTCTTTCATGACCATATATTTTGTCTTTTGAGCATTGATTCCGAGCCATATTCTCTTTGCTTTTTCTTCCAGTAGCTGAATGCATGTTTAGTTCTTTGCCTGGATCTTGCCATTGAGCACTATATCGCTCGCATATGCCGGACACTGTTTTTATCCCGCTTTCCCTTAGGATCGATTGGTCTTTGGATAGGTTGAAGAGCGCTTGTGGATAATGGATCTCCTTGTTCGTAACCCTTTTCTTACAGTGAATTCTCTCGATAACCCTCCCTCCAGTAAAGAAAATATATAATCTTTAATTACGCTAAAAGGCATTTTAATTAACAACATCAAAAGCTTTCCTTTTTCTTTTTTTTTAATATACAGGTTTTTTCTTATTATCTCTTCCCCTTATTTAAAGAAAACAATTTTACAAGCTTACAAACTTCGTTATAAATACAGGATATGCCTCCCACCAGCATATAGGGACGCCTGCGCGCTCTTTGCTAATATTTGCTTTAATTTGCTTTAATATTTTCGCCACTCCGCGCTCCGCACAAATACTATTCTGCGCCGCTTTTAAGTAGGACGATGTTTATTATTTCTGGGATAATTACTTCGTAGATGATGCGCCAATTACAGCGCAAATACCGTATAAATTTGCCTCGGAATATTATGTCTAGTACAATTTCTGTACATTAAATTGCCCGCTCAGAATTATGTATTCCTACTTGAGGTAATTATTATAAAATTTGTATGAAAACATCGTGTCGAATTTTCGTTTGTTAAAATTGTTGATATTTACGGTAATTCTATTTTATACCTTAAGTATGTAAACAAGATTATAGTGTACTCTACAGTAGGCCCAGTTGATAGTACAGCAGGGGCTTGTACTGGTATTGATTACTCTGTATTACATTATTATTACAAAGATAAGTGGTTCTTAAAGAATAAAAGTTGACATATATTTAATACATGGCTCCAGATTTGTTCATTCCTATGTTACTTCTATATCAGGTTAGTTTTAAAATTAGCTAGAAATTAGTAAATAGCATTAGCAAAGAATCTTTAAGGACAAAATTATGACTTTTAAACAGCACTTTGGACAAACTCTGGAAAAAGGTGATGAAGTCTGGATTTTTGCTTGTGAATTTTTTGGCAATTTATAGTGTTTGTAGATGAAGCAACTGTTAAGTACAGTAGGTATGATATAAGTGTATTAAAAGGCTTGCCCTAAGAAATACAGATCAGTCGCACAGTTGACTCGAGCGAGCACGCATTTGTTTGATTTCTCAACCCACCCATCGCATCTAAACGCAAGTAATACATTAGTTTTCGTTCGGCAAGCGACAGTTTGCTTAAACAAGTTCAATAATCCCGAGGATTATAACATCAACGTTATTCGCAAATGGTACTGTGTGAAGTTGACATTCTAAAAAGGTCAATATTTAACAACTGTTTAAATTGGGAAATTAGTAAAATAAGAAACTCTTTAGATGCATGGGCAACTATTTCTAAAGTAACAAAAAATTTTAAGAGTAAAAACGTACTTCATCAATTCCAGTACCTAGTCAAATAAAGACAGTTTGGAAGGTAATAAATGGAGAACTTAAGAACAGAAACGTATGCATACAGGATGGCTTTATACCTACGTCAGAGGACTTTAACGAATACTTCTGTGCGGTCGGGAGAGGAAATTTTGAATCAAAATTGAAATCCACACGCTTATTTGGATACTCTGCAAGATTTCTTTTTAGTGATTATTTAGACGAGCTACCATTGATTTACGCAAACTCTGCATTTTTTTCCAACATAATATCTGTCGTAATTCCATATCTGTATGATACTGACCCCGCAGTCCAGGTCTATCAACTTCAGATTTTTATCTTCGGTGAAGGCTTAATAAATTGTTCATGCTGAATCACTGCAAGATATCTTAGAATATTTGAAGCTCACAATACATGCAGCAATACAGTCACTAACTCTTAAAGAAATGCGCAAAAGCTAGAAGGAGTTCCAGATCCGATCTGAGCTATGTGTCAATGAAGGCGGTGCTAGTTTCAAATTCAAATGATCATCGGTCTGATCACCGCACCAAACTTAGTACATTATATTAGGCTTTAACTCCCATATTTTTTCATGTGCTTTTCTAGCCAACGTGAGTATTGTCTCCACCCTGATTGTAATCCTATGAAACTGTCGATTTAAGTCTATGATGACACCAAGACATTTTACTTCCTCTGACGGCTTCGCAATTTTAGAAGTCCGAAACCTTCTAAAGTTCCTCATTCTCGTGAATGCTATTTTGGTTCTTTTTGAATGGTCTGATTTCTAGACGCCCCTCCTCGATGTATGCTTATAGAACTTGTAGGGCATTTTGTCCCACATTACGCTGTTGAATTGCTAAATGAAGATCATTTGCATATCAAAGTCTTATGTCCTTCATTATCCACCTTTTTTCCCATGGGCGCGTGTAACACGAAGAAGGCAACTCGGCCAGAAA
>RXPK01004611.1:0-47210 GCA_004143645.1 Protaetia brevitarsis | reverse complement strand
AGCACGCAGCCACGCTCGTGCATACTAAAACAAATGTACTGTAGAATTGCCACTATATACAAGTTCCCCGAATTAACAGTGGATTAAATAATAATAAGAAATAATAAAATAATAATAATTAAAAACAAAAAAAAAAAAAGATATGCTTTATTAACGATCAGGCCGCGACGTGAAACAAGGCGACGAATCGAGACAAGGCTCCCAATGCACATAGTCAGATACCTACGTTAACGGTGCGCGAGGATATAAAAAGACGAAGGGACGCACTATACTTGTGCGAAAAGATACCGTTTAGATAATGTGAATACGAAATGTCAAATTACGACAATATACAAGCGATCGGCATGTCGCGCCGAAAACCCGACCCCACTGGGTCGCGAGAAGGCAGCCATAAAGGAGTGTTAACGTAACATAAGGTATGGACTAGAGGCCGTAGCCGGATACCCGACGTGGGCATATATAGGCCAGCCGTTAATACGGAACCGGTTACGACGGCGCGGCGATGTTAAAATCGACCCCGACGACGGCGCGCGAGATACTGGGGCGGCTACGGAAGACGACGTCGACGATCAAATAATGACGAATGATCGATCGGCGACCGTTGCGTACCGAATAACGGGGGTCGAAAAGATGTTAATATAGTTGAACGCGATCACCCAACGCGCCAACTAATCAAATATAATTTATAGTAGAGATGATGAACAATCGAGCCATCATGCACACCCGTCCCTTCTTCCGTTCGATCGGTCTCCAAAATACCCCATAGAGACGAGCGTTAAACGGGTCAGACGCGACGCGCGTACACCATGACGTCAGCACGAGACCGCTCAAGTACCACCGATCACGGCCCGAGACAGCAACTACGAAGCGTGTACGGATCGGTAGAAGGCGATCGCCCAAAACAGACCCCGTCGGACGGATCCCACACGACCGGCCGACGACGGCCATCCGGGACCGGCGACGACACCGGAAACATCGACGGTCACTCCCGGTCGCGCGTCGGGCTCCGCGTTAGCGACGGCAGCCCCAAATTACGGCCTACGGCGGGCGATCGGGCGTCTCCGAATGGACCGATATATTGCGGAACGATACGTGCGCTCGCCGATCGGGGCGATTTAGGGGGGGGGAACGCCACGTCATCGGACGCTCCGTACGCGACCGCCCGCGGCGCCGGTCCACGTACCACCGACGCGACGCGTCAAAAACGGACTGCGACACGAGCGCGGTCCGTGAACCGTTAGCGAGGCATTACTACCGTAGTTAGCATTCGTACGTCGCTCGCGTCGACTACGGCTGAACACATATCTCAGTCGACAGGACATAAACTATCGCTAGAGGCACGAGAACGCGCCCCGTAACGCCAGCAGAGCAGAATCAGATCCATTACCCACCAGCAGCAAGTAGCAACGCACCAACCAGTCAGCCCCCACCACGACTTATAAAACCGATACACTACTATTACTACATATCACAGACGAGCAGAGCGAAGAACATGCCGACTGATCGCACGGCGAAGCAGCAGGCCAGCCGCTCGCACCGACAGCTACGCGCCGTCCGCCCGCGCCGCGGCGACTTCCAAGAAAGCGCCAGCCAGACGCAGGCCGCCGTACCGCCCAGAAGCGAAGAATCCGCGCTGAAAACCCACGCACCCGCCAGCCCTCGAGATGGTCAACGGGGCGATCAGAAAGAGCCTTCAAGGAGCCGCTGGTTCCTCGCTCACGATCAAAGAAGTACGGCCGCCAATTATAAGGTGACCCGAGAAATTTCGCAGTCATCAAGAAAACCTGAAGCGGCCGTCGCCTCCGGGCCCTAGTGCAGACCAAGTAAGGGCTTCCGATCGTCAAGCTGGCCCCGCCCAAGAAGACCGGACGCCGGAACACGACCCAAGGAGAACGGCCCGCGCGCGAGCGCGCCCACCGCCGCCTCGAAAACGTCGAAGAAGAAGGCCGCCGCAGCACCCGCCAAGGCAAGGGCGCGCGGCCGCCGCCGTCGAGGAGAGGGAACGCCGCCAAAGCGTCCAAGAAGGCCCAGGGCCGGCGGAGGAGTCGCACCGCCGCGACAAAGGACCGCCCTACCCCAAGCCAAGAAGACCGCCGCGAGAAGAAGCGCGGCCGCCGCGCAGCAAGGCGTCCGCCAAGCAGCAAGTCCCCGTCCAAAGTGAACAATCACCAAAGGACCACCAAAAGCCGAACGCCCAAACGAAGACCGCCAAGAAGCCTCCCCTCGCAAGATCTGAGCCGCTGCCGACCGCCTCTCAAAGGAAAGTCGCCGTCGCCAAGAAAAAAGTGAACCCCGCCTTTCCGTCGTCCACGGCTGACGATCGCCGCGCAACTGCAGCGCCGCCGTTCCGATAACGGCAACTGACCTTGCGCGACGATCGAGCCCGAACCACCACCCCAACACCCACCACCACCCCAACACCGCCATCACCTCGTCATCGCCGGCACGGCAACTCGAAATGCCTTTTCAGGGCCACAGAAAAGATCCCACGAAACAAAATGAGAAACGTTTACTAATCGCGTAATACACATTAACATAATGCAGTATATTCGCAGAACAAAATACCTCCTGTAGACCGTCACCATCGGGCCCACATCTCTTGTATATAGTATACTTACGCCTTCGCCTAAACCCGTCGTTAGGTATAGAACGACCGTAAAATAGCTAATAAATGAATAAATTCTTAACGTAAATATCAGTGACGCATTCATTACACGCCATCCTCAAGCGGCGATCCAGAAATACTAAGCGGGATCCGTTGCCCGCTCCATTTAAACATTGTAATTAATGAGCGCGGAGCCGACCATCATCTCGGTGACGTCCCGGATATAATAATTAATCTTTACACACACACACAACACACACACACATACAAAAGTACATATATACACGCATAACCATACTACATCGTCGTCAAGACGACAACTAACACCTTCGTCAACTGTCCCTTAATCATTTAATGAACAAAGGTGTTCTGAAAAAACCGTCTAAGTGTCAGTAGCTAAACGACGGGTTTAATCCCGCCGTCCGCTTCTAGAAACGCCCCTGTCCGGCCGACTGGTTGGCGGCGCGTCGCTATCTATCTAGGCCCTCTCACGCGATACGTCGCGCCAACTGTATCCTCGCGCATCTTGGACGCGTTTCGCGTGAAGGCTAAGTTCGTATCTCGACAATCCCATATACGCCTCGCTGCCCCTGGAGGGCCATCACCGGAACTTTGAAAGCGTAGTCGTCTTGAAATCTGCGCGATCTCCCTCCACCAGCCGTTGAAAGGCAATTCCTGATCAATAATCCGTACTCTTTTGTATCGACGGATATCCCTGAGTGCGACCGTGCCGGGCGTTAACATCGTTTCTTTAACGCCACCCGCGGGTGCGCTCTTGCGCGGCCTTGGTCGCCAATTGTTCCTGCGCCTTGCCACCGATCGACTTCTGCTCTTTTCGTTCCGCCATCTAGATGATGAAAGTTGTCACTTGTTGCGGATTGTCGTGCGGTCATACTATTAAAAATATACTCGTGGTACGCTTGATGCTGCTGCTTACAACTGCTACGAGCTGGCACGGTAGTATAGTCAACGGGCTAGGCCGCCAGGCTCTTTAACACTCGCGCACGGCGATTGTTTCGAAGGCGTTCCGGCCGGCGTTGCCCACGCGTCTATATAAACGCGCCGCGGTCGCCCTCGTCAGTAACACAGAAGACGTCCAGTCACGCGTCTATCATCGTTGTTAGCTGCTATAATACCGACACCCACCCTCCAAAATGACCGGCAGATGTAAAGCGGAAAGTCTGGAAAAGAGTGCCAACTTATTGTCCATTTCCGCCAAAAAATACTGCGCGATAATATCCAGGCACACAAGCCGGCCATCAGACGTCTCCCCAGACGTGGCAGTGAAACTATATCGGCTCATCTACGAAGAGACCAAGTGGCGTATTGAAAGTATTCCGGAGAACGTCATCCGCTACGCGTTACGACACAGAACACGCCAAAGGAAGACCGGTCACGCCCGATGAACGTTGGTACGCCTTGAACGTCAGGTCGACCTTTACGCTTCGCGTTAAGAATCACGCATACTAGCATCCATCGCCAATGAGAGAGAATTTTGCTTGATAAAACAAAAAAAAAAAAAAAAACAACTTACACCGTCTTATTCAGAACCACAAAATTATTCAATTAGAAGGATAAGAGGAGCTACTACCACGCGGTGGTTCGCCAGGAGTGTCGTTTGCCGAAAATATCGCGCCGCCACTATCATGGCTCGACGACAGACTCGTCGATCCGAACGTCACGGGCCAAACAGTCCTCGCATTTATCTGAAAGCAACCTATCAGTGTTCATATACAAATACGATTGATATTACAACAACAACATTACTATAATAATCATAAAGAATAAACATTTAATAATACAATATAAAATAATAACAATAAATAATAATAAATAATCTTAAAATAATCGTAATATATCCTAAAATTAATAATAAGAAGAAAAGAATAAGAAAACAGATATAATTATAAAATATTAAACAGAGGATGATGAGAAATGACAGAGGGAGTGATATTTAAAATATGGTAAAAGATTGGGATACAAAAAAAGTTTGAGGCAACAACACCGGTTTCCAACGTCACCCATCCAAGTAACTAACCGCGCCCGACCCACTGTTGACTTCCAGTGATCGACGATAACTGTCTTTCGTTGTTGTCTTCCAATATAATACGCAACGACGGCCTTTCAAGGTACAATAAGAGAAAAATAAAAAAAAACTCCAAATACCATATTTAATTACGTATAATGCATATATACTGACGACCGCCGCGACGGCACGGGACATGTCAAACATCCGTCTCCCGGGTGCGCGCAGACGTTCAATGGCCGTCATAACAGGTCGATACAAAGTATCAGGTATATTCAACAAAGAGAAAAGAAATGCAAAAAGGGTGATAAGACAAGCGCCCCACCGTAAATTTTTCAAGAGAGCAATTATGTAACGACCGTAAGTGTGTGATCGCAGACCCAGACTAGTTAAACAATTCTTCATATCGAGCGGATCAGTTTGTGCCCTGAGGAAGGGCCGTGTGTGCATGTGCCACGACACACACCGGGTACTCTACGCATGACAACGATGTTCCATCGTCGTCGGATAACCGAACCCCTCCCCCCGCGCGCCGCTTAACCTTCTTCCCGTCTTCTCGTAGGAGGACCCCGAATGTTGGATACGCTCCCTGGCGATCGTCACGCCGAGAGTAGTTTGTCAGTTCCTCGTCATTGCGGATGCGAGTTTAATGTCTAGTATGATGCGGTCTCTATTATCCCTGGCCCGTCTACGGCCAATTCGAAGCACCGCGGCGAGATACTCCATACGGCGCCAGATAGACCGCGGCTCCGGACCGACGCGTTCCGCGTAATGTGCCTTTAGCAACGCCGATGATACGACCGACGGGAAACTGGCGACCGGGCCCTGCTCGACGGCGACTTCGCCTTCCCTAACCTTGCCACCTTACCACGTCCAGACATGACGAATATAATATAGTGTGTTGCGAGATATCAGCTGTAGTAGTAGTGTGTCGCTTCACCGACGGAATACGACATAATGCCGATCGGCGCTCCTACCATCAGTTATAAGCCCACCAGCGCCGCCTATTCGTTATAGCGTTAGAACGCCACCGCGTCCATTGCGGAGGTGCCTGACGACCAGCACAGTGTAATATTAAAACGGCAGAGTCATAGGAATTTTTTACTCATTTCGACTTCATACCCGCTCTAACTACGCAGTCGGGGGGAACTTTTTTTCCCCGAAACCCAGTCTAACATCCGAAAGACAACTAACAGAAATGCCGCCCCAAGACTAGTGAAAGCCGCAGAAGCCAGGAAGCCCAAAAAGAACAATCTAAGGGATAAGAAGAAAACGTAGGAGAAGAGAGCACGCATCTATATCTACCAAGTCTTGAAACAGTGCCCCCGGACACCGGCGTCGTGCGCGAGTGAGATCGATAGCATCATGAAATTTTTCGTCAACGAATATCTTCGACGGATCGCCGCCGAGGCGTTCCCGACTCGCCCATTACAACAAACGTCGACATCACGACCGAAGATCCAAACGCCCGTACGTCTATTGCTTGCCCGGAAATTGCCAAGCACCCGTCAGCAGGCACAAAAGCCGTCACCAATTACACAGTTCCAATAAAGAGGTTCCTTAGATAAAACGCGGCGGCGACTGACTGAGGAGAAGTTGCGACGACCGCCGCGCGCGACGACACGTCATCCACCTCTCGTCGAATTATTAATAACGTTCTTTTCAGAACCCAAAACTAAGTCTAAACTGAAAGGGAAATAAAAGCAAACACGGCCCACACTGAGACTGAAACACGTACGCTTTCATATAACCCGACGTATAACATAATGTACGTAGTACAGTATACGAACCAGTGAAGCGATTTAAATATGAAATAAAGCGCCCATCGAACGGCGATAAACGTAACGGCAAAAAAAAAAAACGATACCATTCAAAGATGGCGTTCGTGTCGCTCCGCCCTAACGCGATAGACGACCGCGCCGACGCTCGTGCAACTAAATACAAAGTATGCTGTAGAATTCCAACTATATACAAGTTCCAGAAATTAACAGTATAAAAATAATAATAATAATAATAATAATAATAATAATAATAACAAAAAAAAAAAAATAAAAAAGATATCATTTATTAACATCAGGCGCGGACGTTAACAAGGCGACGATCGAGACAAGCGGTCGCCGATGCACATAGTCGAGATACCTACGTTACGCGTGCGCGATATAAAAAGACGAAGGGGACGCACTATACGTGCGAAAAGGATACCCTTAGATAATGTGAATAAGTAATGGCAAATTTACGACAAATATACAAGCGATCGGCTATATGTCGCAGCGCGAAAACCGAACCCCACGTGGCGGTTCCGGAGTAAGCACATAAAGTGTTAACGTAACATAGTATGGACTAAGGCCGCGTTAGCGCGGCGTGGCATATATAGCGCACCGTTAGCGGGACCGGTTACGACGGTGCGCGAGTTAAAAATCGACCCCGACGACGGCCGCGGCAGATAACGGCGGGGCGCTAGGACGGACGACGTATCGACGATCAGATAAGACGACGAATGATTCGATTCGGGCGCGTTAGCGTTAGATAATACGGTCGAAAGGTGTAATGATAGTTGAACGCATCCACCCACAACGCGCCAACTAATCAGAATATACATTTAGTAGAATGCAAACAATAGAGCCCATCATGCGACACCCTCCGTTCGTTCTTCGATTCGTTCGTCAAAATACCATAGAACGAGACGTAAAACGGTCAGACGCACGCGCGTACGACATGACCGTCAGCGACGAGGACCGTCAAGTAGACGCGGATTCACGACGCGATGACAGTTGCAACGTACGAAGCGTAGTACGATCGTTAGGAAGGCGATCGCCAAAAACAGACCCCGGGCACGGTCCCACGCACCGGCCGGACGGACGCGTCCGGACGGGACGACATCCGGAAACACGACGCCGTCCGTCCCCGGTCCGGCGGGTCGGGCGTCCGCGTCAGGCGACGGCGAGCCCCAAAATTACGGCCTACGCGTGCGGATCGTGCGTCTCCGAAATGAGCCGATATTGCGGGAACGATACTGGCGGCTCGCCATCGGGCGAATAGGAACGCCACTCATCGACGCTCGTACGAGCCGGCCCGGCGGCGGCCGTCCACTTACCACCGACGCCGACGCGTCAAAGAACGGACTGCGAACACCGAGCGCGTCCGTAACCGTTGAGCGAGGCTAGCTTGACGACCGTAGTTTAGCATTCGGTAGTGCGCTCGCGTCGACTACGCTAACACTATCTCAGCGACAGACATTAAATCTATCGCTGAGCACAGAAACGCGCTCCCGTAACCCAGCAAGCAGATCAGATCCGTACGGCAGCAGCAAGTAGCAACGACCAACCAGTCAGCCCTCCACCACGACCGTTATAAATACCGGATACCTACTATACTACTATCACAGACAGCAAGAGCGAAGACATGGCCGACTATCCACGCAACAGGCAGCCCCACCGCCTCACCGACGACTACCGCGCCGTCGCCGCTGCCCGCCGCGACTTCAAAAGCGCAGCGGCGGCGGCCCCGGCGCTCGAAACCCACGCACCCGACCCACTCCGAGATTCAACGTGGCGATCAAGGCCTCAAGGAGCGCGCGGTTCCAGCCTGCGCGATCAAGAAGTACTGCCGCCAATTATAAGTGGACGCGAGAAGATTGCCGTTTCATCAAGAAGTACCTAAGGCTGCCGTCGCTCCCGGCCCTAGGCAGACCAAGGGAACGCGTCCGATCGTTCAACTGCCACCGCCAAGAAAACCGAGTCGCCGGACACGACGCCAAGGAGAGAGCGCGCGGCGCGAGCGCCCCACCGCCGCCTCGAAAAGTCGAAGAAGAAGCCGCCGCAGCGAGCGCCGCCAAGGCAAAGGCGCGCGGCCCCGCCGTCGGAGGCAAGAGGGCGCCGCCAAACGTCCAAGAAGGCCAGGCCGCGAAGGTCGCCACCGCCGCGGACAGGGACCGCCGCTACCCCAAGGCCAAGAAGACCGCCGCCGAGAAGAAGCGCGGCCGCCGCGGCAGCAAGCGCCGCCAACAGCCAAGCCCCTCCAAGAATGAAGAAGCCACCAAGACCGACCAAAAGCCGAAGCGCCCAACCGAAACCGCCCAAGGAAGGCCTCCTCCTCGGGCAAGGGATCTCAGCCCTGCCGCACCGGCCTCGTCAAGAAAGTCGCGTCCCCAAGAAAAAAGTAACCCCGCCGTTTCCGTCGTCACGGGCGACGATCGCGCGGCGGCAACTGCCAGCGGCCGCCGTTCCAGATACGGCACTGACTCGCGACGGATCGAGGCCCGGAACACCACCTCAACCACTCACCACCACCCCCCCAACACCGCCATCACCGTCTTCTTCGCCGCACGGCAACTCGAATGCCCTTTTCAGGGCCACAAAAAGATTCAAACGCACGAAAGCAAATGAAAAACGTTACTAATCGCTATACGTACAATAAAGTAACATAATGCAGGTTATTCGCTAACAAGATAACCTCCGTACGACCTCACCATCGGGCCATCGTCTTATTAATAGTAATACTTACGCCGTTTCGCTAACCCGGTCGGTTAGGATAAACGACTAATAAATAGTAAAAATGAATAAATTCTTAACGTAAATATCGTGAGACGCATTCATTACACGCCATTCCGTCAAGGGCGATAGTAAAATACTAAGCGATCGCGTTGCCGCTCTCATTTAACATTGTTAATTAATCGAGGCGCGATCACCATCATCTTCGTTACGTCCCGGATATAATTAATAATTCGTTTACACACACCCAACACACACACACACACATACAATAATTACATAATATACACGGCAACATACGTACAATCGTCGTTCAAAACAACTAACACCTCGTCCAACTGTCCCTTAATCATTTAATGAACCAAATGTGTGTTCTGAAAAAACCGGTCTATAGGTCAGTACGCTAAACGACGGTTTATAATCCGCCGCCGCGTTCTAGAAACGGCCGCCTGCCGGCCACTGGTGGCGGCGTCTATCTATCTAGCCCTCTCACCCGCGAATACGTCGCGCCAACTGTATCCTTCGGCCATTATGTGACGCGTTTCGCCGGTGAATGGCGCACAGGTTCGTATCGTCGAAACAATCCCACTAGACGCCTCTGCCTGCCTGGACCCATCACGGCGAACTTGAAAGCGTTAGCGGTCTTGAAATCTTCCTATCTCCTCACCAGCCTTGGAAAGCAATTTCCTGATCAATAATCCGTACTCTTTTCGAACGATCTCCTGATGCGACCCCGTGCCGCGTAACGATCGGTTTCTTAACGCCACCCGTGGCGGAGTGCGCTCTTGCGGGCGCCTTGTCGCCAATGTTTCCTTTGCGCTTGCCACCGTCGACTTTCTTGCGCGTCTGTTTCTTCTCGCCATCGTGATATAAGTGTCACTGTGCGGATGTGCTGCGGTCGATACTATTAAAATTATACTTCGTGTACGCTGATGCTCTTCCTAGAACGCTACGGCTGCGACGTTGTAGTATAAACTTTGGCTAGGCCGCCAGGCTCGTTTAAGCACTCGCCGGCACGCATTGGTCAATGTCTTCCGGCGGGCTGGCCCACGGCGGTCTATATAAACGCGCCGCGGGTCCCACTCGCATAACAACAAGACGTCAGTTCACGCGTTTATCGATCGTTGTTATTACTGCTTATAGATACGACAACCCACCCTCAAAATACGCAGAGGTAAAGGCGAAAAGTCTGGAAAAGGAGTGCCAAAACTCATCGCCAAAACTGCCGATAAATCCAGGCATCCCAAGCCGCCATCAGACGTCTCGCAGACTGCGGAGTAAACGTATATCGGGCTCATCTACGAAGAGACCAGGGCGTATGAAATATTCTGGAGAACGTTCATCCGTGACCGGTACGTACACGAACCACGCCAAGAGGAAACCGTCACCGCGATGACGTTGTACGCCTTGAACGGTCAGGGTTCGTACCTTTACGCTTCGGCGGTAAGGAATCACGCATACGAAGCATCGCCAGTCGCAATGAGAGAGAGATTTTGTTTAATTAAACAAAAAAAAAAAAAAAAAAAACAACTACGACCGGTCTTTTCAGAAACCACAAATTATTCAATTAGAAGGATAAGAGCGCTACGTACCCCACGCGTGGTCGCCATACGTGTGGCGTTGCGAAAATTTATCGCGCCGCCACGTTATTCAATGGCTTCGACGACAGGACTCGTCATCGAACGTCACGGCCAAACTCCCGGCATTATCTGCAAAGCAAACGAAATAAAAAAAAAAACAGTGTCATATACAATACGATGATATACAACAACAACAATTACTAATTAATAATTCATAAATAATAAACATGAATAATAACATAATAAAAATAATAACAATTAAATAATAATAATAAAATCGTAATAATAATCTAATAATGAATCCTATAATAAATAATAAGAAGAAGAAATAGAAAACAAATAATTATAGAAATGAACAGAGGGAGATGGAGAAATGCGAGAGGTGATAATTTAAAATGATGGTAAAATTGGTAATACAAAAAAAGTTTCGAGGGCAACAACACCGTGTTCCAAGCGGTCACCCCACAATTACTAACCGCGCCCGACACTGTTTGACTTCAGTATCGACGAGAACTGGTGTCTTTCTTTTCAGGTTGCTTGCCAATATTAATACGCTAACGACGCCTTCAAGACAGAAAGAGAAGAAAAAAAAAAAAAAACCTCCAATACCTATTATTATTACGTATAATGCATATATACATGACGACCGCTCCACGGCACGGGACATGTCAAACATCGTCTCCCGTGTTGCGGTCAGACGTTCAGATGCCGTCATTAACAGTCGATACCAAATAATCAGTTATGTATATTCAACAAAGAGAAAAGAAATGCCAAAAAGGGTGATAAGACAAGGCCCCCACCGTAAATTTTCGAGAAGCAATATGTAACAAAGGTGATGTTATGCAGACCAAGCTAGTTTAAACAATCTCAATGGCAGCGGATCATTGTGCCTGAGAAGGCCTTGTGTATTCGCACTCTTATCGCGCGGGTAATCCTCGACGATGACAACGATTCGCCATCGTCGTCGATATCCGAACCCCCTCCCCCCGCGCGCGCGCTAGGCTTCTTTCCCCTTCTCGGTATAGAGGCCGCTATGTTGGGCATACCCTCCGGCGATCGTCACGCCGAGAGTAGTTTTTTCATTCCTCGTCTTCGGATGGCAGTTGAAGATGTCTAGTATATCGGTCTTCATTATCCCTGCCGGGTTACCGGCCAATCGAGCACTTTCGGCGCGAGATACTCCTGACGCGGCCAGATAGGACCGGCGCTCCGCACCGACGCTTCCGCTAATTGCCTTACGCAACAGCCGATATCGACCACCGAAACTGGAGACCGGCCCTGCTCACCCGACTTCCCTTGCCTTAACCTTCCACCTTTACACGTCCAACATGACATATATAATACTATGGTTGCGAATAGCAGCGGTAGTATAGTGTGTCGCTACACCGCCGGAGATACGACTAATGCGATCGCGCTCCTACCATCGTTATAAGGCCCACCAGCGCCGCTATCGTATAAGCGTTAAGAACGCCAGGCGCGTCATTGCCGAGGCTGGCCTGACGTACGAGCACAGTGTATAAAAAACGTCAGGGTCATAGGAATTTTTACTCATTCTGACTTCAGTCGCCGCTCTTAGACTACGCGTTCGACTTCCGTAACCGTCAGTCTAACAGTCGAAAACAACTAACCAGAAATGCCGCCCAAGACTAGTGGAAAGCCGCCAAAGAAGCCGGAAGCCCAATAAGAACATATCTAAAGGATAAGAAAAAACGTAGAGAAGAGACTACGCCATATATCTACAAGGTCTTGAAACAGGTGCACCCGACACCGCACTCCAGTAGGCCATGATCATCATGAATATTCGTCAACGAATCTTCGAGCGGATCGCCGCCGAGCGTCCCGACTCGCATTACAACAACACGGTCACATCACAGCCGAGAATCCAAACGGCCGTACCGTCTATTGCTCCCGTGAATTGGCCAGCACCGCGCAGCGAGGGCACAAAGCCTCACCAAACACCAGTTCCAAGTAGAGTCCACTTTAGTATTAAAACGGCGGGCAGCGATACGCGAGGAGAAGTGTTGGCGACGACCGCCCGGCGTCCGCTCACTCGACACTCATCCACCTCGCGTCGAATTATAATAACGTTCTTTTCAAACCACAAACTAAGTCTAAACTGAAAGGGAAATAAAAGCAAACACGCCACATCGAGACATAACACGTACGGGTATTACCGCGACGTAGTAACAAAATGTACGTAGTACACGTATACGAACCTGAACGATATAAATGATAAATAAAGGCGCCCATTCGAACGCGATAAACGAACGGGCAAAAAAAAAAAAAAATACCATTCAAAAGATGCTTCTGTCGGTCGCGCCTAACGCGATAGACGACCGCGCCGACGCTCGGCATACTAAAATACAAATGTTATCTGTAGAATTGCACTATATACAATCCCGAATTAACAGGAAAATAATAATAATATAATATAAATAATAAAATAATAACCAAAAAAAAAAAAAAAAAAGATATGCATATTAAACGATTTCAGGCGCGACGTAAAACAAGGCACGATCGAGACAACGGCGGTCGCCGAATGCACATCGAGATACCTACTTACGGGGCGCGAGGATATTAAAAAGACTAAGGGACGCACTATACTGACCAAAAGATACCCGTTAATAATGTGAATAAAGTAATTCAAATTACGGACAAAACTAACGAAGCATCGGCATGTCGCGCGCAAAACCGAACCCCACTGGGTCGCGGATAAGGCAGCCATAAAGGTGTGTTAACGTAACATAGTATGACTAGAGGCCGTAGCCGCGTGGCATATATAGCGCAGCCGTTAAAGGAACGCGGGTTACGGACGGTGTACGCGAGTAAAAATCCACCCACGACGCGCGGCGAGATACTGCGGCGGCTACGGACGGACGACGTCGACATCAAAAGGACAATGATCGACGGCGACGTTAGCGTTACGCGATATATACGGGTCGAGAGGATGTAATGATAGTTAACGCGATCACCCCACAACGCAACTAACAGATATACATATAAGAGATGGATGAACAAGTCGAGCCCATCAGCACACCCGTCCGTTCGTTCTTCAATCGGTGTCAAAATACCCATAGAGACGACGTAAACGGGTTCAGACGCGACGGCCGTACGACATGACCGTCAGCGACAGACGCTTTTCAAGTATTGACCGATCACGACCCGATGACAGCAACTACGAAGCGAACATCGTTAGGAAGCGATCGCCAAACAGAACCCCGTCCACGGTCCCACGACGAACCGGGCGCGACGCGCCGGGACCGCGACGGGACATCCGAAACATCACGCGCGTCACTCCGCCGTCCGGCGCGTCGGCGTCCGCGGTCAGCGACGCGACCCCAAATACGACCTACCGTGCGATCGGGCTCTCCGAATGACCGATATTTGCGGGAACGATGACTTGCGCTCGCCGATCGGGCGATAGTGAACGCCAACGTCACGGACGCTCCGACCGACCGCCCCGCGCGCCGTCCAGTACCACCGACGCCGACGCGTCAAAGAACGACTGCGAACACGAGCGCGTCCGTAACCGTTGAGCGAAGGGCTATGCTGACAGTACCGTAGTTAGCATTCGGTACGTGCTCGCGTCCGGATACGCTAAACACATCTTCATCCGACAACATAAATCTATCCTAGAGGCACGAGAACCGCTCCCGTAACGCAGCATAGCAATCGATCCAGTACGAGCAGATAGCGTAGAACGACCACCAGTCACCTCGCACACGACGTTTATAAGTACGATACCTACTATTACACTATCACAGACAGAGAGCGAAGAATTGCGACGTCCACGCAACTGCAGGCCACCGCTCACCGACGGCTACGCGGCCGTCGCGCGGCGCCGGCGGGATTTCAAGAAGGCGAGCGCGCGGCCGCGTACCGGGCCAAGAAGGCGAAGATCCGCTTTCGAAACCCAGCCCCGCCATCCGAGAGTCAACGGGCGATAAGAGCCTCAAGGGCGCGGGGTTCCTTTGCAGCGACAAGAAGTAGTGGCCGTTATTATAAGTGGCGCGAAATATGTGGCGTTCATCTAGAGTTGAGGCGCGTCTTCTCGGGGCCTAGTGCAGACAGGGTAAGGGGGGTCGGACGTTCAAGCTGCCGCCCCAAAAGACGAGTCGCGGACAGGACGCAAGGGAGCGGGGCGCGAGGCGCCACGCGCTGAAACGTGAAGAAGAAGGCGGCAGCGAGGCCGCCAGGGCAAGGGGCGGCGGGGGGCCGGTGGAGCAAGAGGGCGCCGCAAAGCGTCAAGAAGGCGCAGGGCCCGGGGATTGGTCGCCGCGCGACAAGAGACGGCCGCTACCGCCGAGCAGAAGAACCGCGGCCGGGAAGAGGCGGCGCCGCCGGCACGAGGGTCCGCCAAGCAGGCCAGTCCCCGTCAAGGTGAAGAGGCAAGGGCACAAGAAGGAAGGCGCCAAAGAGACGCAAGAGGCTTCCGTCGGCAAGGTTGCAGCCTGCCGGACGCCTCAGGAAGTCGCGTCGCCAAGAAAAAGTTAACCCGGTTTCCGTTCTCACGGGGACGATCGCCGCGCAACGCAGGGCCCGTTCGATAACGGACTGATGTTGGGCGGACGACGGGCCGAACACCCCTCAACCACACCACCACCCCCCACACCGCCATCACCGGCTCATCGCCGCACGGCAACTCGAAATGCCCTTTTCAGCCACAAAAAGATTCCGACGAAAGGAAAGAGAAACTGTTTTTAATCGCGTAATAGTACATTAGTAAATGCAGTAGTATCGTGTCAAATATCTCTGTGCGTCACCATGGGAGCATGTCTTGTATAAAGTATATTCGCCGTTTCGGCCTAACCGGTGTTTAGGTATAGAACACGTAATAAAGTTATAATGAATAAATTCTTTACGAAAATCGTTGACGCTCATACACGCCATCGTAAGGGCGATGTAAATACTCAGCGGATCGGTTGCGGCTCTCATTTAACATTTGTTAATTAATGGAGGCGCGGATGCGGACCATATTTCTTTTAGTCCGATATAATTAATAATCGTTACACAACACACAACACACAATACAATAGATAAATTTACACGCAACATAGTAATCGTGTCAAGACGACAATTAACGTCGTCAACTTCCTTAATCATTTATGAACCAAATGTGTGTTCTGAAAGAACGGTCATGTCAGTTACGGCTAACGATTATAATCCGCCGTCCGTTTAGAAGGCCGCCTGCGGCCGACTGGTTCGGGCGTCGCTATCTATCTAGGGCCCTCTCCGCGAATACGTGCGCCACTGGATATCCTCGGCATTATGGTTAGCGTTTCCGTGAATGGCACAGGTTCGTTTTCCGACCCACTAGGTCTCCTCCTGCTCCGGAGGCCATCAGGGGAACTTTGCAAGCGTAGTCTGCTTGAATGTTGCGCTATTCTCCAGCGTTTTGGAAATGCAATTTCCTGATCAGTATTCGTACTTTGGTATGGAGGATTCTGAGTGCACCGTGCGGGCGGTAAGATGCGGTCTTAACGCACCCGTGGGGGTGCGCTCTTGCGGGCGGCTTGGTCGCCAATGTTTCCGTGGCGCTTGCCAGGTCGACTTTGGTGTTGTTTCGTTCTCGATGTTGATATTATAAGTGTCACTTTGCGGTGTCGTGTCGTCGATACTATTAAAGATTATGTGGTAGCTGATGCGCTCTACGGTTAGTGCTGCGCGTTGCGACTTTTGGTATTTTTTTTTTTTTTTTTTTTTTTGTTTTTTTTTTTTTCCTCCTTGTACTGCACTTTTCACCTTTGGCTATGAAGTATTCTTGCCTCCTAACCCGTGTATTGATGGTTAGGTGGCGATTCTTTTGAACCTAACCGTTTATGTTCCTCCTATCGCCTGGATACCCGGCGAGGGGTGGTCTTTAAGGCTGTTTATGGCTTTTTTCCAGTTCCTCCGCTTTTGGTACCGTAAACTTCAGTCCTTTGCTATGTGGCTTCCTGATTATGGGACTATGCATCTTCTTGCTGTTTCTTTGTTTCCGCAAGCGAAGGCTTCTCTCCTTTTACCAAACTCTTCTCCGTAGCTGCTTACTGGTAACACTATTCCTTTAAGGATTCTATTTCTGTTTGAACCTAAGTCCGTTCTTGTTAATTAGGGTAGAGCTTGCAATCTTTTCTAGCCAGCCCGTTCTTCTTGTCATGCTCTTGAAGGTTATTAGCATCAAATACCCAGGTACTGGCTCTTTCTTCACTTATATAGTCTGTCCATTGCAGCTTGTCATACTTTGGGGATTTGCTCCCAAGTACATCACCTCCGTCTTTTTCCTATTAAAAAGGATGTTCCACTTCGCGCAGAGCCTGACGTTGTTTTCAGGGCTCTTTCTAATCTTGTTATACACGCCTCAAAGTTGCGGCCTCCTACTAGTAGCGCTGTGTCGTCCGCGAATTGGAACACCTTCACCTCCTTCTCATACTTTGGTATATCTCTTATAAAAAGATTAAATAGTGCGGGCGACAGAGGTGATCCTTGGGGTAATCCTTGCCTCGCTGTTCTTTGTTCCGATATGGTTCTCAACCCTAACCCTTATCTATTTGCTAGTAGATCTTATGCTTTCTTAGAAAGGGATTTTCTGCTTTTCCAACTTATACATCAGCCCGTCTCGCCAAACCTTATCGTACGCTTTCTCCACGTCGAGCAAAGCTAAGATGTTCTTTTTCCTAGGTCTTAGTTCCTTTTTTACAGTTTCTACCAAGTTTAGGGCTTGCTGAGTTGCACCCAGCCCTTCTCTGAACCCAAACTGCGTTGACGGTATTATGGCCTTGTCCTCTACAAATTGTAGTCGATTCTTACCTCTCAGGCCACCTTCCTAGCCATGGCAGACTGATGGGCGTGTTTGCCATCAGGGGGGATTTTTTCCTTGGAATTTTACTATCCTGGCTTCTTCTAGCAGAGGGAAAAAAGCATTACTGAGTTTTCTACATCTATAATCCTTGTTAGTTCTTGCTTGTTCCTTTGCCTCACCTTAAGCGCTCTTGTTGGTATATGGTCAGGTCTTGTGCGTTTTTGCCGCATTCGACTTGAATTTCTTCAACCTTTTAGAGTCATTTTTCCTGCTCGTGCTTATTCTCCGCTCGTCTAATCTAGTTATCGAGTTCCTTACAGCTGACCAGTTCCCTGTGTGGACCATTCATTGATTGGCTTTCAAAAAGTTGGCTGTCGTCGTTTTTCACGTCTTTGAATACGATTTACATCACCTTTTTTGGCGGCATTGGCTCCTACGTTACCATTTGTTAGACTTTCAAAAGAATTGGGTCTTTGTTTCGCTCTGAATGGTTTCCTCCTTCTGTCTTGATATTTTCATCTGTTCCTGGTTCCACTTTAAGTTTGTTGTACCTTGTCTTATCCGTTTCCAATCTGGTCCTATTCCAGCCTTTTCGTTATACTTTTCCTTAACAAGGCTTTTGCTCTCTATAAGTGGTGCTCAGGAAGGTTTTGTGCTGTATTCTGACTGCTCCGCCATCTTGCAGTTCTGTCAGTGTGTTGCTCTTCAATGCTTTTGATTCAAAGGTCCTTTAGAAAGGATACCGCCGTTTTATTAGCGACTTGTTCCACATTCGTTTTGCTTTGGCTTTTCCTTCCGGCTTCTTCTCGATTCAGGATAAGGAAAATGGTCGGAGTCCAATTCTTGTCGATACTATGCTCTGATGCGGCCTTCTTGTTATAAAAATGTCCAGACATCTGCCTACCCCTATTGCTCGGTTCACGGTGCACATCTAGGCGTGGATCAGCACATCCCTCCTGCTACCCCCCATCGCCAGATCTGCCATTTTATGTCAACCTGAATTCCATGCAGGGTTTTTTGCATTTAGGTCTCCTCCAATTATGCAGTGGTCTTGAGTTAGCAGCTTGTCCAGGTCCTCCTTCTCTAGAGTGTTCCTCGGTCTATGTACACAGAGTAGAAAGTCGTCACAACCCCATTCAACGGTATAACAACCCCGATCGCTTCTACTTTTGTATCCACTTCAACCACCCTCGCACAGATACTGTTCTTCACCAATATGGCTACTCCTCCTCCTTGGGCACCCGTTCTGTCCTTTCTGAAGGTTCTAAACCCTCTCAGCTGGAAAGTTCCGGGCTTCAGATGATTCTGACCATACACATAACATTTTCTTCTGGAGAACCAGCCCAACCTCCTCTTTCTTGTTCTTATGCGTTGCATCGGTCGCAACTGAAGATTTCTTTGGTGACTGTTGTTTCTTCTTTGACGCATTTCCGAGTGTCTAGAATGCATCATTCTTTTGCTCCTCGGCAAGCTGTTCACTCTTTATGAGGCCGTCGTACCTCCTGTTCTCGCTTGGTTACCTGGCAAAGGATAACCTCTTTCGTCGTTGCTATCTATTTTTTCTTTTCTTTTCTTCTTCCTGCTCTTCTCACGTTTAGATGGAAGAAGGTATACTCGCCCATGGTGCCCGTCTCGAGTTCGCAACTTGGTTTGTTTATCCTTTGGCTTATGTGGCCTAAAAGGATGGATGCTTCCCGGGATCTACACACTGTAACGGCGTGTCTATATTGGACTCCTACTTTTACATCTGAAACATTGTGACTGACGTCGACTTCTTTTCGCTTCAGACGATTCTTATTCCCTTAACCTCTCTGAGGTCGAAGACTTCTTTCCTTCTTCTTCTTCTCGGCAAATCATACCATGGGCAGTCCCTTAAACTCTTCATCTTGCCCTGAACTACGGGAAGCCTCTTTCTTTAGTTCTTCTCGACTTTCGTTTGACTTCTTTGGTATGCCGACACACTTATACGTTTCTTTTTCACGAAAAGTGTGCATTTACTCTTTTTCCTCAACATTGTTCAACCTTCTAATGTCTTCGTCTTTTAGTAAAGATTTTTATTTCTTGTGTTTCGGAACCCACGACATTGATATTATTTGCTCTGCTCCTTCATATCAGCCTAGTTCTGCTTCTAACTACATTTCGGTGTTTTTTTTCTTTTCTATCTGCTGTATCTCCTGTTTGTTTTTTGGTCCTTCTGGTTGTCTCTTCTGCGTCGTTGTATCACGATATCATGCACACATTATTTTCCAATTTGAATTAGTTGTCCCATATCATTTGGATTTCTTTTTTAGCTTGTCTCTTGTGGTCTCTATTTAGCATCTTTGGTTTGGTTCTGTTTTTTTGTCGTTCTGTGCTTTCCGTTTTTTCTTTTTCTTTCTTCTTTAGTTAAAATTATCAGAGTCTGTCCTCTTGATCAGGACCTTGGATTTCATTCTGTCCTTTATTTTTAACGTGACATTAGCTAGTAATTGTTATTTTTCCTCATTCTTTCTCGTGTTTTTCCATTTGGCAACTCTTCTTCTTTATCTTATTTGGAGTTCCCTCTTATTCGCTTTCATCATATCTCGCAACGTCTTAATTGTCCGATCTCTTGAGTCATTTCATCCGTTGCAGACCCTGCCTTACACTATTTCCTTGTTGTTGTTGTTTCTTATAACCGACTCGTTGTCCATATTCTCGCCTGGGTCGTCATCGTTTAGCAAAGTAAAATTCCCGGGGCCACCGGATCGCTGTGACATGGCTCACTCACTAAGTGCTATCGCAACTGTGTCGATGTCTTCTACTCAACGTTGTTAGCCGCCAGGGCTTTTTGATCACTGCCGGCATGGCGATTGGTCGTTATGTCGTCGGCGGGGTTGCCACGGCGGTCTATATAAACGTCGGCGGGTCGCACTCGGTCGTAAACAAAGCGTCATCACGCGTTTCCTATCGATGTGTATAGCTTCTATAGATACGACAGCCACCTCAATATTACGGCAGAGTAAGGTGGGAAAGGTCTGGGAAAGGAGGTGCAACGTTCGCAAAGTAGTGCGTTATATATCCAGGCATACCAAGCGGCCATCAGACGTCTGCCGAGGTGGCAGTGAATACGTATTCGGGCTCATCTACGCAGGATCAGGGCGTATTGAAAGATTCCGGAGAAGTCCTCCGACGCGGTTAGTACACGGAACAGCCAAGAGAAGACCGTCAGCGATGGACTGGTACGCTTGAAACTCAGGGTCGTACCTTGACGGCTTCGCGGTAAAATCACCACACTAGAGCATCGCATCGCCAATGTAAGAATTTTTGTTGATAAACAAAAAAAAAAAAAAAAAACAACATTCTACCGGTCTTTTCAGAACCACAAAATTAATTCAATTAGAAGGATAAGAGGGGTTGTACCTACGCGTGGTCGCCAGGACGTTTGCGTTGGGGGAAGATATGGCGCCGCCACGTTATTCAATGGCTTCGAGACAGGGCTTGTGATCGAAGGTCACGGCCAAACGTCTCGGATTATTGAAAGCAAACGATCATTGTTCATTATCAAATGATTGATATACAACAACAATATTACTATATAATTTAAAATTAATAAACATAATAATATATATAACTAAAAATATATCAATAAATGATAGAGTAGTAATAATCGTAATAATAATCGTAATAATAATCCTTAATAATACATAATAAGAAGAAGAAGAATAGAAAACAGATATAATGTATAGAAATGATACGAGGGACGATGGAAAATGACGAGAGTGTGGATATTTAAAATGATGATTAAAAGATTGGTAATACAAAAAAAGTTTGAGGGCAAACAACACGCGTTTCCCAAGCGGTCACCCCATCCAAGTACTAACCGCGCCCCGACACTGTTTGAACTTCAGTGATCGGACGAGAACTGGTCTTTTCAGTGTGGTGTGGTCGTTGCCAATAGTTAATACGCTAACGACGCCTTTCAAGGGACAGATAAGAGAAGAAATAAAAAAAAACCTCCAATACTATTTATATGTACGTATAATGCATATTACATAGACGACCGCCGCGACAGGGCACGGGGACATGTCAAACATCGTCTCGCCCGTGGGTGGTGCGTCGCAGACGTTCAGATGGCCGTCATAACAGGGTGCGGATACAAAAGTATCAGTTGTATATTCAAACAAAGAGAAAAGAAATGCAAAAAGGGTGGATAAGACAAGCGGCCCCACCCGTTATAATTTTCACGAGAGCAATTATTGAACGACGTACAGGTGTGTGATCGCAGACCCAGAGCTAGTTAAACAATTCTCATATGCGAGCGGATCATGTTTGTGGCCCTGAGAAGGGCGTGTGTGTATGTGGCACGTGCTTATCGCCGGCCGGTAATCCTACGACGATGACAACGATGTCCCATCGTCGTCGGATATCCGAACCCCCTCCCCCGCGCGCGCGCTTAAGGCTTCTTTCCGTCTTCTTCGGTAGAGGACCGCCTGAATGTTGGCAGTACGCCTCCCTGGGCGATCGTCACGCCGGAGAGTAGTTTGGTTCAGTTCCTCGTCATTGCCGGATGCGGAGTTGAAGATGTCTAGGTATGATGCGGGTCTTCTTATTATCCCTGGCCGCGTTACCGGCAATTTCGAGCACTTCGGCGGCGAGATACTCATGACGGCGGCCAGATAGACCGGCGCTCCGGCACCGACGCGTTCCGCGTAATTGCCTTTACGCAACAGCCGATGGATACGACCGACGGAGAACTGGAGACCGGCCCTGCTCGAACCGGACTTCGCCTTGCCTTAACCTTCCACCTTTACCACGTCCAGACATGACGATATATAAGTACTAGTGTGTTGCGAGATAGCAGCTGTAGTAGTAGTGTGGTCGCTTCACCGACCGGAGATACGACGATAATGCCGGGATCGGCGCTCCTACCATCAGTTATAAGGCCCACCAGCGCCGCCTATCGTATAGCGTTAGGGAACGGCCAGGCGCGTCATTGGCCGGAGGCGTGGCCTGACGGTACGAGCACAGTGTAATATAAAACGTCAGGGTCATAGGAATTTTTTACTCATTCTGACTTCATACGCCGCTCTAGACGTACGCAGTCGACTTCCGGTAACCGTCAGTCTAACAGTCCGAAAGACAACTAACCAGAAATGCCGCCCAAGACTAGTGGAAAGGCCGCCAAGAAGGCCGGGAAGGCCCAAAAGAACATATCTAAGGGGGAAAGAAGAAGAAACGTAGGAGGAAGGAGAGCTACGCCATCTATATCTACAAGGTCTTGAACAGGTGCACCCCGGACACCGGCATCTCCAGTAAGGCGATGAGCATCATGAATAGTTTCGTCAACGATATCCTTCGAGCGGATCGCCGCCGAGGCGTCCCGACTCGCCCATTACAACAAACGGTCGACGATCACGAGCCGAGAGATCAAACGGCCGTACGTCTATTGCTGCCCGGTGAATTGGCCAAGCACGCGTCAGCGAGGCAAAAAAGCCGTCACCAAGTACACAGTTCCAAGTAGAGGTCCATTAGATAAAACGGCGGGGCGAGCGACTGACGTGAGGGGAGGAAGTTGGCGACGACCGCCGCGCGTCCGCTCACGACGACGTCATCCACCTCGTCGTCGAATTATAATAACGGTTCTTTTTCAGAACCAAAAACTAAGTCTAAACGTGAAAGGAAATAAAAGCAAACACGGCCACATCGGAGGACGATAACACGTACGCGTATACGGCGACGGTAGTAAATAAAAGTACGTAGTACACGTATAGAACAGTGAAGCGATATAAATTGATGAAATAAAGGCGCCCATTCGAACGGCGATAGAACGTAACGGCAAAAAAAAAAAAAAGATACCATTCAAAAGATTGCGTTCGTGTCGTCGCGCCGTAACGGCGATAGACGACCGCGCCGACGGCTCGTGCATACTAAATACAAATGGTATGCTGTGAATTGCCACTATATACAAGTCCCAATTAACAGGGATAATAATAATAAATAATAATAATAATAATAATAATAATAATAAACAAAAAAAAAAAAAAAGATATGCATTTATAAACGATCAGGCGCGGACGTGAAACAGAGCGACCGATCGAGACAAGGCGGTCGCCGAATGCACATAGTGAGATACCTACGTTACGGGTGCGCGAGGGATATAAAAAAGACGAAGGGGACGCACTATACTGTGCGAAAAGATACCCGTTAGATAATGTGAATAAGTAAATGTCAATATGACGACAGATATACGAAGCGATCGGCTATGTCGCGCGCGAAAAACGAACCCCGACGTGGGGGTCGCGGGAGTAAGGCAGCCATAAAGGTGTGTTAACGTAACATAGGTATGGACTAGAGGGCGCGTAGCGCGGCGTGGGCATATATAGGCGCAGCCGTTAAGACGGAACGCGGTTACGGACGGTGCGGCGAGTTAAAAATCGACCCGACGACGGCGCGGCGAGATACGGGCGGCGGTACGGACGGACGACGTCGACGATCAGATAATGACGAATGATCGATCGGGCGACGTTAGCTTACGCGATATATACGGGTCGAAGAGGTGTAATGATAGTGACGGCGATCACCCCACAACGCGCAACTAATCAGAATATACATATAGTAGAGATGCTGAACAAGTCGAGCCCATCGATGCGACACCCGTCCGTTCGTTCGTTCGATCGGTCGTCAAAATACCCCATAGAGAGACGAGACGTTAAACGGGTCAGACGCGACGGCGCGTACGACATGACCGTCAGCGACGAGGACGCGTCAAGTATGACGCGATCACGAGCGCCGATGACAGGCAACGTACGAAGCGTACTACGGATCGGTTAGGAAGGCGATCGCAAAACAGGACCCCGTCGCGACGGTCCCACGACGACCGGGCCGGACGGACGGCGTCCGGGACCGGCGACGGACATCCGGAAACATCGACGCGTCACGTCCGCCGTCCGCGGCGTCGGGCGTCCGCGGTCAGGCGACGGCGAGCCCCAATTACGGCCTACCGGCGGTGCGGATCGGGCGTCTCGGAATGGACCGATATTTGCGGGGAACGATGACGTGGCGGCTCGCCGATCGGGGCGATAGGGGAACGCCACGTCATCGGACGCTCCGTACGCGACCGGCCCGGCGGCGGCCGGTCCACGTACCACCGACGCCGACGCGTCAAAGAACGACTGCGAACACGAGCGCGTCCGTGAACCGTTGAGCGGGGCTAGCTTGACGGTTACCGTAGTTTAGCATTCGGTACGTGCGCTCGCGTCGACTACGGCTGAACACTATCTCAGTCGACAGACATAAATCTATCGTAGAGGCACGAGAACGCGCTCCCGTAACGCCAGCAGAGCAGATCAGATCGCAGTACGAGCAGCAGCAAGTAGCAACGACCAACCAGTCAGCCCTCGCACCACGACCGTTATAAATACCGATACCTACTATTACTACTATCACAGACAGCAGAGCGAAGAACATGGCCGACGTATCCACGCAACAGCAGGCCACCGCCTCACCGACGACTACGCGGCCGTCGCCGCGGCGCGGCGGCGACTTCCAAGAAAGCGGCAGCGGCGGCGGCCGCCGGTACCGCGGCCAAGAAGGCGAAGAATCCGCGCTCGAAACCCACGCACCCGCCCACCTCCGAGATGGTCAACGGGGCGATCAAGAGCCTCAAGGAGCGCGGCGGTTCCTCGCTGCAGGGCATCAAGAAGTACGTGGCGCCAATTATAAGGTGGACGCGGAGGAAGATGTCGCCGTCATCAAGAAGTACCTGAAGGCGGCCGTCGCCTCCGGGGCCCTAGTGCAGACCAAGGGTAAGGGCGCGTCCGGATCGTTCAAGCTGGCCGCCGCCAAGAAGACCGGAGTCGCCGGACACGACGCCAAGGAGAGCGGCGGCGGCGCGAGCGCGCCCACCGCCGCCTCGAAAACGTCGAAGAAGAAGGCCGCCGCAGCGAGCGCCGCCAAGGGCAGGGGCGGCGGCGGCCGCCGCCGTCGGAGGCAAGAGGGGCGCCGCCAAAGCGTCCAAGAAGGCCGCAGGGGCCGGCGGAGAGGTCGCCACCGCCGCGGACAAGAGGACCGCCGCTACCGCCAAGGCCAAGAAGACCGCCGCCGAGAAGAAGGCGGCGGCCGCCGCGGCAGCGAAGGCGTCCGCCAAGCAGGCCAAGTCCCCGTCCAAGGTGAAGAAGGCCACCAAGGGACCGACCAAGAAGCCGAAGGCGCCCAAACGGAAGACCGCCAAGAAGGCCTCCTCCTCGGGCAAGGATCTGCAGCCGCTGCCGGGACCGCCTCGTCAAGGAAAGTCGCGTCGCCCAAGAAAAAGTGAACCCCGCCGTTTCCGTCGTCCACGGGCGACGATCGCGCGGCGGCAACTGCAGCGGCCGCCGTTCCGATAACGGCACTGACCTTGCGGCGGACGGATCGAGGCCCGAACCACCACCTCAACCACCACCACCACCCCCCAACACCGCCATCACCGTCGTCATCGCCGGCACGGCAACTCGAAATGGCCCTTTCAGGGCCCACAAAAAGATTCCGCACGAAAGCGAAATGAGAAACTGTTTACTAATCGCGTAATACGTACATTAACATAATGGCAGTAGTATTCGCGTAACAAATACCTCCTGTACGACCGTCACCATCGGGCAGCATCGTCTTGTATAATAGTATACTTACGCCGTTTCGGCCTAAACCCGGTCGGTTAGGTATAGAACGACGTAATAATAGTAATAAATGAATAAATTCTTTAACGTAAATATCGTGGACGCATCATTACACGCCATCCGTCAAGGGCGATAGTAAATACTAAGCGGATCGCGTTGCCCGCTCTCATTTAACATTTGTTAATTAATCGAGGCGCGGATGCGACCATCATCTTCGGTGTACGTCCCGGATATAATTAATAATCGTTTACACACACACACACACACACACACATACAATAGATACATATATACACGCATACATACGTACATCTGTCGTCAAGACGACAACTAACACCTCGTCCAACTGTCCCTTAATCATTGTAATGAACCAAATGTGTGGTTCTGAAAAGAACCGGTCTAAGTGTCAGTACGCTAAACGACGGGTTATAATCCCGCCGTCCGCGTTCTAGAAACGGCCGCCTGGCCGGCCGACTGGTTGGCGGGCGTCGCTATCTATCTAGGCCCTCTCACCGCGAATACGTCGCGCCAACTGGATATCCTTCGCATTATGGTGACGCTTTCGCGCGTGAATGGCGCACAGGTTCGTATCTTCGAACAATCCCACTAGGTACGCCTCGCTGGCCTCCTGGAGGGCCATCACGGCGGAACTTTGAAAGCGTAGGTCGGTCTTGAAATCTTGCGCTATCTCCCTCACCAGCCGTTGGAAAGGCAATTTCCTGATCAATAATTCCGTACTCTTTGGTATCGACGGATTCCCTGAGTGCGACCGTGCCGGGGCGGTAACGATGCGGTTTCTTAACGCCACCCGTGGCGGGTGCGCTCTTGCGGGCGGCCTTGGTCGCCAATTGTTTCCGTGGCGCCTTGCCACCGGTCGACTTTCTGGCTGTCTGTTTCGTTCTCGCCATCGTTGATGATGATAAGTGTCACTTGTTGCGGATGTCGCGTGCGGTGCGATACTATTAAAAGATATACTCGTGGTACGCTGATGCTGCTGCTACGATACTGCTACGGCTGGCGACGTGTAGTATAGTAACGTTGGCTAGGCGCCAGGGCTCGTTTTAAGCACTCGCGGGCACGGCGATTGTCGAATGTCGTTCCGGCGGGGCGTGGCCCACGGCGGTCTATATAAACGCGCCGGCGGGTCGCCACTCGGTCAGTAACAACAGAAGACGTCAGTCACGCGTTCTATCGATCGTTGTATAGCTGCTATAGATACCGACGACCCACCCTCAAAATGACCGGCAGAGGTAAAGGCGGAAAAGGTCTGGGAAAAGGAGGTGCCAAACGTCATCGCAAAGTACTGCGCGATAATTCAGGGCATCACCAAGCCGGCCATCAGACGTCTCGCCAGACGTGGCGGAGTGAAACGTATATCGGGGCTCATCTACGAAGAGACCAGGGGCGTATTGAAAGTATTCCTGGAGAACGTCATCCGTGACGCGGTTACGTACACGGAACACGCCAAGAGGAAGACCGTCACCGCGATGGACGTTGTGTACGCCTTGAAACGTCAGGGTCGTACCTTGTACGGCTTCGGCGGTTAAGAATCACGCATACGAGAGCATCGCAGTCGCCAATGAGAGAGAGATTTTTGTTTGATTAAACAAAAAAAAAAAAAAAAAACAAACTTACGACCGGTTCTTTTCAGAACCACAAATTATATTCAATTAGAAGGGATAAGAGGGGCTACGTACCCACGCGGTGGTCGCCAGGACGTGTGGCGTTGCCGAAAGATATCGCGCCGCCACGTTATTCAATGGCTTCGACGACAGGGACTCGTCGATCCGAACGGTCACGGGCCAAACGTCCTCGGCATTTATCTGAAAGCAAACCGGATCAGTGTTCATATACAAATACGATTGATATACAACAACAACAATTACTATAATAATCATAAATAATAACATAATAATAACAATAATAAAAATAATAACAATAAATAATAATAATAATAATCGTAATAATAATCGTAATAATAATCCTAATAATAATAATAAGAAGAAGAAGAATAAGAAAACAGATATAATTATAGAAATGATAACAGAGGGATGATGGAGAAATGACGAGAGGTGTGGATATTTAAAATGATGGTAAAAGATTGGTAATACAAAAAAAGTTTGAGGGCAACAACACGCGGTGTTCCCAAGCGGTCACCCATCCAAGTACTAACCGCGCCCGACACTGTTTGACTTCAGTGATCGGACGAGAACTGGTCTTTTCAGTGTGGTGTGGTCGTTGCCAATAGTTAATACGCTAACGACGGCCTTTCAAGGGACAGATAAGAGAAGAAATAAAAAAAAAACCTCCAAATACCTATTTATATGTACGTATAATGCATATATACATGACGACCGCCGCGACGGGCACGGGGACATGTCAAACATCGTCTCGCCGTGTGTGCGGTCGCAGACGTTCAGATGGCCGTCATAACAGGGTGCGATACAAAGTATCAGTTGTATATTCAACAAAGAGAAAAGAAATGCAAAAAGGGTGGATAAGACAAGGGCGCCCCACCGTAAATTTTCGAGAGCAATTATGTAACGACGTACAGGTGTGTGATCGCAGACCCAGAGCTAGTTAAACAATTCTCATATGCGAGCGGATCATGTTTGTGGCCCTGAGAAGGGCCGTGTGTGTATGTGCGCACGTGCTTATCGGCGGCCGGGTAATCCTCGACGATGACAACGATGTCGCCATCGTCGTCGGATATCCGAACCCCCTCCCCCCGCGCGCGCGCTTAAGGCTTCTTTTCCGTCTTCTTCGGTAGGAGGACCGCCTGAATGTTGGGCAGTACGCCTCCCTGGGCGATCGTCACGCCGGAGAGTAGTTTGTTCAGTTCCTCGTCATTGCGGATGGCGAGTTGAAGATGTCTAGGTATGATGCGGGTCTTCTTATTATCCCTGGCCGCGTTACCGGCCAATTCGAGCACTTCGGCGGCGAGATACTCCATGACGGCGGCCAGATAGACCGGCGCTCCGGCACCGACGCGTTCCGCGTAATTGCCTTTACGCAACAGCCGATGGATACGACCGACGGGAAACTGGAGACCGGCCCTGCTCGACCGCGACTTCGCCTTGCCCTTAACCTTGCCACCTTTACCACGTCCAGACATGACGATATATAAGTACTAGTGTGTTGCGAGATAGCAGCTGTAGTAGTAGTGTGGTCGCTTCACCGACCGGAGATACGACGATAATGCCGGGATCGGCGCTCCTACCATCAGTTATAAGGCCCACCAGCGCCGCCTATCGTATAGCGTTAGGGAACGGCCAGGCGCGTCATTGGCCGGAGGCGTGGCCTGACGGTACGAGCACAGTGTAATATAAAACGTCAGGGTCATAGGAATTTTTTACTCACCGCTTTTACCGCTGCGGGCCAGCCTCCTCTGAGGCGTACTAACTGGGGGCTTTTCACTGGCCTCCTAGATGCTCGCTACCTACCTCCGGAGAGGGAACTGCTCAGCCCCGCCGACATAGACTCAGCGGTCGACCATCTGACCGTGGTTGTTGGGGAATGTCGTGAAGGGGCTACCTTTAGGGTTCCTGTGGGAAAGGGACAGCGCGGACGCATCCCTCAGGACCTAAGAGACCTGATTCGGACCAAGCGCAAAGCCGTGAATAGGGCCAGGCATACCGGCTGCCCTCGCGATCGGGCCCTAGCGAATGGTCTGATCAGGTCGGTTCGCATAGCACTCGAGGAACATGAAACACAAACTCTCGCCGACAAGCTGACGTCCCTTACGACCGAAGATGGTTCCCTTTGGAGGGTCGTTAAGGCCCTCAACCGTGCGGAGGCACCTCCACCTAGACCACTGCACGGACGAGACGGCATGGCCTATACCGACTACGAGAGGGCGGAAGCCCATGGGAGCCATCTAGAGGACGTGTTTAGGAGCGCCCAGGATATGGCGGTCGGCGATGAGGAAGACGACGAGCTGGAGGGCGAGGTGAGCAGGGCGATTGCCCGCTTACTCGCCTCGCCGACAAAGGGCCTTGGTCCCGTCGGCGAGGCTGAGGTCGCCCAGGCTATCCAGTCGCTGAAGAAAGGGAAGGCACCAGGTCTCGATGCCATCACCAACGAGATGATACGGTGCTTTCCCCCTTCAGCGATTAAAGGTCTCACTTCAATTATCAATGGCATCCTCAAAACCGAATATTCCCTGTCGCGTGGAAGCGTGCCGTCGTCAGAAATATCCCCAAGCCGGGAAGGGACTCCACCTTCCCGCAGAACTACCGGCCCATCAGTCTCCTCTCGGGTGTGTCCAAGATCGCGGAGTTTTTTATCTTGAAGCTCCTCAATGAGGAGATAGAACGTCTGGCCCTGTTGCCTCGGGAGCAGTTTGGTTTCCGTGCTGGGTACAGTGCGGATTTCCAGCTCCTGAGGTTGACGGAGGCCATCCGGGACGCACTCGGAGAAAAGAGACTGTTGGGGCGGTGTTCCTTGACATTACCAGGGCATTTGACACGGTCTGGCACCACGGCCTTGTTTTTAAGTTGTTAAATTTTAACATGTGTATGTCCTTAACCAAGTTAGTTCACAGTTACCTGTCTGGGCGCAGCTTCGTTGTGAGGGAGGGCGACAGCCTATCCCAGGCGCGACTCCAGGATGCGGGGGTACCGCAGGGCTCCCTGTTGGGCCCCACACTCTTCAATCTGTACACTTCGGACATTCCCAGGGAGCCGGGGGTGGAGCTGGCCGTGTATGCGGACGATACCGCCGTGTACGCGGCCTGCAGAAATGAGAACATTGTGGTCCGCCGGCTGCAGAGGGCGGTCGACGGTCTCACCGAATGGATGGAGCGTTGGCGACTCCAAGTTAACGAATCGAAAAGCGAGGCCGTCCGGTTCACTTGGAAGACCGGGCCGCCGGCGGACCACTTGTACCTCAACGACCGATGCCTCCCTGGCGTCTTGACGTTAGTATCTTGGCATGTATCTTGACAAGCGCCTGACGTTCGTTCCCCATATTAATTACATCAAAAGTAAGTTTATTGTTGCAAGGAATAGTCTGATAACCTTGCTTCGGGGCTCCAGCGCGCTCGACCTCCGTAGTAAAGTGATACTTTATAAGTCATTTTTAAGACCGCAGCTAACCTACGGGGCTCTGGCTTGGTCCTCGGCATCCGCGGGTCATCTTAAGACCCTGGAGATACTCCAAAACCGGATGCTGAGGACTATGGCTGGTGCCCCCTGGTTTGTAAGAAACGACCAGCTGCGGCGGGATCTTGGGGTCGAGCCGCTCGAGGACCACCTTGCCTCCCTTGCGCGGGGAACCTGGGAGAGGGCGGCCCTGTTGGACAACCCTCTGTTGCAGGGTGTTGTCGATCCGCAGGACCGTCCCCTCCCAGAGTGAGCGTCAGGCGTTTGCCCAGTGCTGCTGCGTCGCACGACGGGTAGCCTCTTTTCTATTTACAACTACTTTTATTTCTATATGTTTGTTTTGTCTTTTTAAGTATTTATCATTTTAATTCAAGGCCCTTTACACCTTTTTTATAAAGCCTGCTTTTATCCTTTCTCTTTTATACTTATCCCACTGGCCCTATACACCAGTTTTTAGTTTTTATCTTTATTCTTACCTTCCCTTATTTTATCATAATTCAATATTGGCCCTATACACCATTCAAATTTATTTTCACGAGTTCACAGAAAATAAAAAAAAAAAAAAAAAAAAAAAAAAAAAAAAAAAAAAAAAAAAAATATATATACATGCATATACATATACACAATATGAAATTCTGTGAACGATTGTATACCCACTTAATAAGTTTTTCTTTTTTTGACAAATCCTACCTTAAGGATTTCATGGTTGTTATGTTTGTTCACACCCTTCTGGAAAAAAAAAAAAAAAAAAAAAAAAAAAAAAAAAAAAAAAAAAAAACCAGATTGAACCATTATCTAATCATTAATGTACTTAGGATGACAGGTGTAAAGACAACTATCTGTAAAATAAACATCCAAAACTTCGATTGTAAACACCTGTCATCAGATTGACGGGTGGGTTGCCTATTGCACCCACCCCTCAATTTGTTGACAAACCCCAAACGTGGGGTCTTATTTATGTTGTGTTTGTCTATTTATTTTTGTGAAACGGTTCTCTTTGGAACCGTCAATTTGTGCAGATGGCCGCACATTTATAACGTGGTAAAAAAAAAAAAAAAAAAAAAAAAAAAAAAAAAAAAAAAAAAAAAAAAAAAAAAAAAAAAGTATTACATATCATTGATTGCGTCTTCTCGTTGCAATCACTGCAATAATAGCTACAGTGACTTCACCCCATAGCCAGGAGCGAGTGTTTGAAAAAAAAAAAAAAAAAAAAAAAAAAAAAAAAAAAAAAAAAAAAAAAAAAAAAAAAAAATAATACACGGCTATGATTAATATTGTAGCTAAGCTATTTCTAATAACTCTTCAAGAAAGAAGAAAGAAGAGGACCGCTTCGGAGAAGCCACTGCACTCTGTGGAACCGTTATTTTTTCTTCATTATATTGATGACGCCCCTCCGACATCCATGGTTCCGCTTCATCCCTTGGGGTCTTCCCTCCGCCGTTACTGTCTGGCGCAACAATCAGCTCGAACGGTCCGGATCTCAAATTTTCCTACGGTGCGATGTAGCCGTAGACATCAGACTATGGGTTTAGAGCCCTCTTTGGCTAACCCCGGAGTGATAATGAAGACCAGAGTTTTTTTTTACTCATTCTGACTTCATACGCCGCTCTAGACGTACGCAGTCGACTTCCGGTAACCGTCAGTCTAACAGTCCGAAAGACAACTAACCAGAAAATGCCGCCCAAGACTAGTGGAAAGGCCGCCAAGAAGCCGGGAAGGCCCAAAAGAACATATCTAAGGGGATAAGAAAGAGAAACGTAGGAGGAAGGAGAGCTACGCCATCTATATCTACAAGGTCTTGAAACAGGTGCACCGGACACCGGCATCTCCAGTAAGGCGATGAGCATTCATGAATAGTTTCGTCAACGATATCTTCGAGCGGAATCGCCGCCGAGGCGTCCCGACTCGCCATTACAACAAACGGTCGACGATCACGAGCCGAGAGATCCAAACGGCCGTACGTCTATTGCTGCCCGGTGAATTGGCCAAGCACGCCGTCAGCGAGGGCACAAAGCCGTCACCCAGTACACCAGTTCCAAGTAGAGGTCCACTTAGGATAAAACGGCGGGGCGAGCGACTGACGTGAGGGGAGGAAGTTGGCGACGACCGCCGCCCGCGGTCCGCTCACGACGACGTCATCCACCTCGTCGTCGAATTATAATAACGGTTCTTTTCAGAACCACAAACTAAGTCTAAACGTGAAAGGAAATAAAAGCAAACACGGCCACATCGGAGGACGATAACACGTACGCGTATACCGGCGACGGTAGTAACATAAATGTACGTAGTACACGTATACGAACAGTGAAGCGATATAAATTGATGAAATAAGGCGGCCATTCGAACGGCGATAGAACGTAACGGGCAAAAAAAAAAGATACCATTCAAAAGATTGCGTTCGTGTCGGTCGCGCCCGTAACGGCGATAGACGACCGCGCCGACGGGCTCGTGCATACTAAATACAAATGGTATGCTGTAGAATTGGCACTAATATACAAGTCCCGAATTAACAGGGATAAATAATAATAATAATAATAATAATAATAATAATAATAATAAAAAAAAAAAAAAAAAAAAGATATGCATTTATTAACGATCAGGCGCGGACGTGAAACAAGGCGACGATCGAGACAAGGCGGTCGCCGAATGCACATAGTCGAGATACCTACGTTACGGGTGCGCGAGGGGATATAAAAAGACGAAGGGGGACGCACTATACTGTGCGAAAAGATACCCGTTTAGATAATGTGAATAAGTAAATGTCAAATTACGACAGATATACGAAGCGATCGGCTATGTCGCGCGCGAAAACCGAACCCCGACGTGGGGTCGCGGAGTTAAGGCAGCCATAAAGGTGTGTTAACGTAACATAGGTATGGACTAGAGGGCGCGTAGCGCGGCGTGGGCATATATAGGCGCAGCCGTTAAGACGGGAACGCGGTTACGGACGGTGCGGCGAGTTAAAAATCGACCCCGACGACGGCGGCGGCGAGATACGGGCGGGCGGCTACGGACGGACGACGTCGACGATCAGATAATGACGAATGATCGATCGGGCGACGTTAGCGTTACGCGATATATACGGGGTCGAAGAGGTGTAATGATAGTTGAACGGCGATCACCCCACAACGCGCCAACTAATCAGAATATACATATAGTAGAGATGATGAACAAGTCGAGCCCATCGATGCGACACCCGTCCGTTCGTTCGTTCGATCGGTCGTCAAAATACCCCAATAGAGACGAGACCGTAAACGGGTCAGACGCGACGGCGCGTACGACATGACCGTCAGCGACGAGGACGCGTCAAGTATGACGCGATCACGAGCGCCGATGACAGGCAACGTACGAAGCGTAGTACGGATCGGTTAGGAAGGCGATCGCCAAAACAGGACCCCGTCGCGACGGGTCCCACGACGACCGGGGCCGGACGGACGGCGTCCGGGGACCGGCGACGGGACATCCGGAAACATCGACGCGTCACGTCCGCCGGTCCGGCGGCGTCGGGCGTCCGCGGTCAGGCGACGGCGAGCCCCAAATTACGGCCTACCGGCGGTGCGGATCGGGCGTCTCCGAATGGACCGATATTTGCGGGGAACGATGACGTGGCGGCTCCGCCGATCGGGCGATAGGGGAACGCCACGTCATCGGACGCTCCGTACGCGACCGCGCCGCGGCGGGGCCGGTCCACGTACCACCGACGCCGACGCGTCAAAGAACGGACTGCGAACACGAGCGCGTCCGTGAACCGTTGAGCGAGGGCTAGCTTGACGGTACCGTAGTTTAGCATTCGGTACGTGCGCTCGCGTCGACTACGGCTGAACACTATCTCAGTCGACAGACATAAATCTATCGCTAGAGGCACGAGAAACGCCGCTCCCGTAACGCCAGCAGAGCAGATCAGATCGCAGTACGAGCAGCAGCAAGTAGCAAACGACCAATCAGTCAGCCCTCGCACCACGACCGTTATAAATACCGATACCTACTATTACTACTATCACAGACAGCAGATGCGAAAGAACATGGCCGACGTATCCACGCAACAGCAGGCACCGCCTCACCGACGACTACCCGCGGCCGTCGCGCGGCGCCGGCGCGACTTCCAAGAAACGCGGCAGCGGCGGCGGCCGCCGGTACCGCGGCCAAGAAGGCGAAGAATCCGCGCTCGAAACCCACGCACCCGCCACCTCGAGATGGTCAACGGGGCGATCAAGAGCTCAGGAAGCGCGGCGGTTCCTCGCTGCAGGCGATCAAGAAAGTACGTGGCGCAATTATAAGGTGGACGCGGAGAAGATGTCGCCGTTCATCAAGAAGTACCTGAAGGCGGCCGTCGCCTCCGGGGCCCTAGTGCAGACCAAGGGTAAGGGCGCGTCCGGATCGTTCAAGCTGGCGCCGCCAAGAAGACCGGAGTCGCCGGACACGACGCCAAGGAGAGCGGCGGCGGCGCGAGCGCGCCCACCGCCGCCTCGAAAACGTCGAAGAAGAAGGCCGCCGCAGCGAGCGCCGCCAAGGGCAAGGGGCGGCGGCGGCCGCCGCCGTCGGAGGCAACGAGGGGCGCCGCCAAAGCGTCCCAGAAGGCCGCAGGGGCCGGCGGAGAGGTCGCCACCGCCGCGGACAAAGGACCGCCGCTACCGCCAAGGCCAAGAAGACGCCGCGCGAGAAGAAGGCGGCGGCCGCCGCGGCAGCGAAGGCGTCCGCCAAGCAGGCAAGTCCCGTCCAAGGTGAAGAAGGCCACCAAGGGACCGACCAAGAAGCCGAAGGCGCCAAACCGAGACCGCCAAGAAGGCCTCCTCCTCGGGCAAGGGATCTGCAGCCGCTGCGGGACCGCCTCGTCAAGGAAAGTCGCGTCGCCCAAGGAAAAGTGAACCCCGCCGTTTCGGTCGTCACGGGCGACGGATCGGCGCGCGGCAACTGCAGCGGCCGCCGTTCCGATAACGCAACTGACCTTGCGGCGGACGGATCGAGGCCGAACCACCACTCAACCACCACCACCACCCCCCACGTGCGCATCAACCGTCGTCATCGCCGGCACGCAACTCGGAAATGGCCCTTTTCGAGGGCACAAAAAATTCCGCACGAAAGCGAATGAGAAACTGTTTACTATCGTCGTAATACGTACATTAACATAATGGCAGTAGTATTCGCGTTACAAATCCTCCTGTACGACCGTCACCATCGGGCAGCGTCGTCTTGTATAATAGTATACTTCTGGGGCCGTTTCGGCCTAGACCGGCGTTTAGGTATAGAACGACGTAATATAGTATGGATATGAATTTCTTAACGTAAATATCGGGCGCATGATTCACGCCATCCGTCAGGGCGATCGTAAGTACTAAGCGGATCGCGTTGGCCCGCTTCTCATTTAAAGTTTTGTAATTAATCAGGCGCGGATGCGACCATCTCTTCGTGTTCCGTGCCGGATTATTAATAATGTTTACACGGACACACAGACCACACACATACAATTAATACATATATACACGCAACATAGTACATGTTTCGTCAAGACGACAACTACACCTCGTCCAACTGTCCTTTAGTCATTGTAATGACCAAATGTGTTGTCTTGAAAGAACCGGTCTAAGTGCAGTACGCTAAACGACGGTTATAATCCGCCGTCCGCGTTCTAGAAACGGCGCCTGCCGCGACTTGTTGGCGGCGTCGCTATTTGTCTAGGCGCTCTCAGCGATACGTCGCGCCAATGGATATCCTTCGGCATTATGGTGAGCGTTCGCGTGAATGGCGCACAGGTTCGTATTTTCGACAATCCGACTAGGTACGCCTCGCTGGCCCTGGAGGGCATCACGGCGGACTTTGAAAGCGAGTCGGTCTTGAATTCTTGCGCTATCTCCCTCAGCCGTTGGAAAGGCAATTTCCTGATCCATAATTCCGTACTCTTTGGTATCGACGGACCTCCCTGAGGGACGTGCGGGCGGTTACGATGCGGTTCTTAACGCCCCCGTGGGGTGCGCTTTGCGGGCGCCTTGGTCGCCAATGTTTGGGTGGCGCCTTGCAGTCGACTTCTGGCTGCTGTTTCTTCTCGCCATCGTTATGAGAAAGTGTCACTTGTGCGGATGTCGCGTGCGTGCGTACTATTAAAAGTATACTCGTGGTACGCTGATTCTGCTGCTACGGACTGCTACGGTGGCGAGTGTAGTAAGTACGTTGGCGCGCCAGGCTCGTTTTAAGCACTCGGCGGGCCGGCGATTGGTCGAATGTCGTTCGGCGGGGGTGCCCTCGGCGGTCTATATAACGCGCCGGCGGGTCGCCACTCGCAGTAACAACAGAAGACGTCAGTCCACGGTTCTATCGATCGTGTATAGCGCTATAATACGACGACCCACCCTCAAAATGACCGGCAATGAAGGCGGAAAAGGCTGGGAAAAGGATGCAAACGTCATCGCAAAGTTCTGCGCGATAATATCCAGGGCATACCAAGCGGCACAGACGTCTCGAGACGTGGCGGAGTAAACGTATTGGGGCTCATTACGAAGAGACCAGGGGCGTATTGAAGTATTCTGGAAACGTCATCCGTGACGCGGTACTAACGGAACAGGCCAGAGGAAGACCGTCCCGCGATGGACTTGTGTACGCTTGAAAACGTCAGGTCGTACCTTGTAGGCTTCGGCGTTAAGAATCACGCATACGAGAGCACGCAGTCGCCAAGAGAGAGAGCTTTTTGTTGATTAAAAAAAAAAAAAAGACAAACTTACGACCGGTTCTTTTCAGAACCACAAATATATTCAATTATAAGGAAAGAGGGCTACGTACCCACGCGTGGTCGCCAGACGTGTGGCGTTGTCCAAGATATCGCGCCGCCACGTTATTCAATGGCTTCGACGACAGACCGTGATCCGAACGGTCCGGCCAACGTCTGCATTTATCTGAAAGCAAACCGGATCAGTTTCTATACAAATCGATTGATATACAACAACAACAATTATATATAATCATAAATAATAAACATAATTAAATAATAAAATAATAACAATAATAATAATCATAATCGTAATAATAATGTTAAATTATCAATAATATTATAAGACGAAGAGAATAAGAAACAGATATAATTATAGAAATGATAACGAGGGATGATGGAGAAATGACGAAGGTGTGGATATTTAAAATGATGGTAAAGATTGGTATACAAAAAAAGTTGAGGGCACCAACACGCGGTGTTTCCCAGCGGTCACCCATCAAGTAAACCGCCCGACACTGTGACTCATGATCGGACGAAATGGTCTTTTCAGTTGGTTGTCGTTGCCATATTTAATACGCAACGACGGCCTTTCAAGGGACGGATAGAGAAGAAATAAAAAACCTCCAAATACCTATTTAATGTACTATATGCATATATACATGAGACCGCCCGGACGGCACGGGTACATGTCACCTCGTCTCGCCGTGTGTGTTCTGCAGACTTCGATGGCCGTCTAACGGGTGCGATACAAAGTTATCAGTTGTATATTCAACAAAGAGAAAGAATGCAAAAAGGGTGGATAAGACAAGGCGCCCCACGTATTTTCGAGACAATATGTCGACGTAAGGTGTGGATCGCGACCCAGAGTAGTAAACATTCTCATATGCGAGCGGATCATGTTTTGGCTGAGAAGGGCGTGTGTGTATGTGCGACGTGTATCGCGGTCGGGTAATCCTCGCGATGACAACGATGTCGCCATCGTCGTCGGATACCGAACGCCCCCCCCGCGGCGCGCGCTTAAGGCTTCTTTCGTCTTCTTCGTAGGAGACCGCCTTAAGTTGGCAGTACGCTCCCTGGGATCGTCACGCGGAGAGAGTTTGTTAGTTCCTCGTATTGCGATGCGAGTGAAGATGTTAGGTATGATGCGGTCTTCTTATTATCCCTGGCCGCGTTACCGGCCATTCGAGCACTTCGGCGGCGGATACTCCATGACGGCGGCCAGTAGACCGGCCTCCGGCACCGAGCGTTCCGCGTATTTGCCTTTACGCAACAGCGATGGATACGACCGGGAAACTGGAGACTGGCCTGCCGACCGCGACTCGCCTTGCCTTAACTTTGCACCTTTACCACGCAGACATTGACGATATATAAGTATAGTGGGTTGCGAATGGCAGTGTAGTAGTAGTGTGGTCGCTCACGACCAGATACACGATACGCCGGGCGCGCTCTACATCATTATGGCCCACAGCGGCGCTTTCGTATAGCGTTAGGAACGGCAGGCGCCATTGGCCGGAGGCGTGCCTGACGGTACGAGCAAGTGTAAATAACGTCAGGGTCATAGGAATTTTTACTCATTTGCACTTCAACGTCCGTCTAGACGTACGCAGTCGACTTCCGGTAACCGTCAGTCTAACACCGAAGACACTAACCAAAATGCGCAAGGATAGTGGAAAGGCGCCAAGAAGGCCGGAAGGCCCAAAAAACATATCTAAGGGGATAAGAAAAGAAGTAGGAGGAAGAGAGCACGCCATTTCTATCTTAAGGTTTGAAACAGGTGCACCCGACCCGCATCTCCAGTAGGGGATGAGCTCATGCTAGTTCGTACGTATCTTCGAGCGGATCGCCGCAGGCGTCCCGACTCGCTCATTACAACAACGGTCGACGATTACGAGCGAGAGATCCAAAGGCCGTACGTCTTTGCTGCCCGTGAATGGCCAGCACGCGTCAGCGAGGCCACAAAGCCGTCACAAGTACACCAGTTCCAAGTGAGGTCCACTTAGGATAAAACGGCGGGCGAGCGGACTGAGTGAGGGAGGAAGTTGGCGTGACCGCCCGCGTCCGCTCACGACGACTCATGCCACTCGTCGTGAATTTATAGGTTCTTTTCAGAACCACAAACTAGTCTAAACGTGAAGGGAATAAAGCAAACACGGCACATCGGAGGACGATAACAGTAGGTATACTGGCGACGGTAGTAACATAATGTACGTAGTACACGTATTCGAACAGTGAAGCGATATAAATGATGAATAAAGGCGCCATTCGAACGGGAAGAACGTAACGGGCAAAAAAAAAAGATACCATTCAAGATTGCGTTCGTGTCGGTCGCGCCGTGACGCGATAGCGCGCGCCGACGGTCGTGCATATAAATACAAATGTATGCTGTAGAATTGGCCTTATACATCCAATAAAGGGATAAATAATAAATATAATATTATAATAATAATAACAAAAAAAAAAAAAAAAGATATGCATTTATTACGATCAGGCGCAGGCTGAAACAGGCGACGATCGAACAAGGCGGTCGCGAATGCACAGTCGAATACCTAGTTACGGGTGGCGAGGGGATATTAAAAGGACGAAGGGGACGCACCTAACTGTGCGAAAAGTCCGTTTAGATAATGTGAATAATAAATGTCAATTACGACAGTATACAGCGATCGCTATGTCGCGCCGAAAACCGAACCCCGAGTGGGGGTCGCGAGTAGGCCAGCCATAAAGGTGTGTTTACGTAACATAGGTATGGACAGCGGGCGCGTAGCGCGCGTGGGCATCTATAGGCGCAGCGTTAAGACGGACCGCGGTACGGCGGTTGCGGCAGTTAAAAATCGACCCGACGACGGCGGCGGGGAGATACGGCGGGCGGCTACGGCCGGACACGTCGACGATCAGTAATGACGAATGATCGATCGGCGACGTTAGGTTACGCGAATATAACGGGGGTCGAAGAGGTGTAAGATAGTTTGAACGGCGATCACCCACAACGGCAACTAATCAGAATATTCATATAGTAGAGATGATGAAAAGTCGAGCCATCGATGCGACACCGTCCTTCGTTCGTTCGCTGGTCGTCAAAATACCCATAGAGACGAGACGTTAAACGGGTCAGACGACGGCGCGTACGACATGACGTCAGCGACGAGGACGCGTAAGTATGACGTATCACGGAGCGCCGATGACAGGCAACGTACGAAGCGTAGTACGGTGGGTTAGAAGGGATCGCCAAACAGACCCCTGCGACGGGTCCCAGACGACCGGGCGGACGGACGGCGTCCGGGACCGGCGACGGGACATCCGGAACATGACGCGTCACGTCGCCGTCGGCGGCGTCGGGCGTCGCGGTCAGGCGACGGCGAGCCCAAATTAGGCACGGCGTGCGATCGGGGTCTCGAATGGACCGATTTTGCGGGGACGATGACGTGGCGGCTCGCGATGGGCGATAGGGGAACGGCACGTCATCGCGCTCCGTAGCACGGGCCGCGGCGGCCGGTCACGTACACCGACGCGACGCGTAAGAAGGACTGCGAAACGGAGCGCGTCGTGAACCGTTGAGCGGGGCTGCTTGAGGTACCGTGTTTAGCATTCGTACGTGGCTCGCGCGACTACGGTGAACACATCTCAGTGACAGAAGGGCTGATCCAAGTTTTAGTTTCTGGTTTGACCCCTCCCTGGTAGGTTGATCAGTTCTTACCTTGAACGCGAACTTTCTGCTAGGAAGCGGGCGTCCGCTTGGCTCTCGCGATATCCTCGGCGGAGTACGCAGGGATGTATTGGGCCTCGTCTCTTGTCTGTTTCTGGCGACCTCTGGGAGCCGGACGCAACTAGCTCTATGCGGATGTAGGTCATCTTACGCAGAAGCAGGCGAGAGGTTGCTTTGGGGCTTCAGCGGCACAAACGCTCGTCGCTGTCCTCTCGTGGAGACTGCTTGAACGAATCCAAATCTCGCGTTGGATTCTCGAGGAGGAGACATGATCCTGATACGCGCATCCGTGGGAAAGTCAGTTACGTGGAGCCAACAGGTTAAGTACCTAGGATCCACTTCGACAGCGTCTCACCTGGTCGAAGCAGAGCTCCGAGTCAGAACCTCTTTTTCGCTGCTCGCAACCGTTACCCCAAGTTAGGGCGAAGGAGTCCCCTTCACCTAGCAAACAGTTGCTACTCTACAAGTCATCCTAGGCCGTCTGGTTTACGGGCTTCGCGTGGGCGTCGTTGGCCCCCACTAGATGAAGTCCCTCGAGCACTCAAACAGGACACTCAGGCTAATCGTGCAGGCCCCTTGGCGTAAGGAACGAGCAGATTCATCGTATCTGCAAGTTCCGCCCTCCGGGACTCATTAAGCAGACCCTCAACGCTGCTTGGCTCGCGCCAACTCAGCGAGAACCCCTTGTTCAGGGCCTGGTCGTGGAACCCAGTTCGTCCACCTCCATTACACGAGTCAGACGTCTAGATGTTTCTTAGAGTAAATCTAACGTTTAATTATACGACGACCGCCTGTTAATACTTCCACGAGGTAATAGTTCCAAATCACATTTCAAAGTTAGGTTTGCGCGTATTTACAAATGACGACACCAACCTCCCCTGCAGAGTAACTCTTCGGTTACTTCTGAACACCCACCCCCGCGGCTGATCGTGCGCTCTTATCAGAGATGAAAGGTACAGAACCTCAGGTTCACACCCTAGTGAATGTAGGTTCACCGTTCCCATCAGTCGACAGACATAAATCTATCGCTAGAGGCACGAGACGCGCTCCCGTAACGCAGCGAGCAGATAATCCAGTACGAGCAGCAGCAGTACACGACCAACGTCGCCCTCGCACCCCGACGTTATAATACCGAGATACTACTATTACTACTATCCACGACAGCAGAGCGGAGAAAATCCGCGTATCCGGCACAGCAGCCAACGCTACCGACGACTACCGCGGCGTCGCGCGGCCGCGGCGACTTCCAGAAACGCAGCGGGCGCCGTCGTTACCGGGCAGGAGCGAAGAATCGCGCGCTTCGAAACCCACGACCGGCCACCTCCGAGATGGACGGGGCGATCAAGAGCTCAAGGAGCGCGGTTCTCGCTGCAGGGGATCAAAAAGTACGTGGCCGCAATTATAAGTGGACGGGAGAAAGATGTCGCGTCATCAAGGTGCCCTGTAGGCTGCCGCGCTCCGGGGCCTAGTGCCGGACCAAGGGTATGGGGCGTCGGATGTCAAGCTGGCCGCCGCCAAGAAACCGGGTGCCGGACACGACGCCAAGGAGACGGCGGCGGCGCGGAGCGGCCGCCGCGCCGGTCGAAAACGTCGAAGAAGAAGGCCGCCGCAGCGGCCGCCAAGGGCAAGGGGGGCGGCGGCCGCCGCCGTCGGAGGCAGGGGGGCCCGCCAAAGCGCCAAGAAGGCCTCAGGGGCCGGCGGAGAGGTCGCACTGCGGGGACAAGAGGACCGCCGCTACCCAAGGCCATGAAGACCGCCGCGAGAAGAAGCGGCGGCGCCGCGGCAGCGAAGGCGTCCGCCAAGCGGCCAAGTCCCGCCAAGGTGAGACGGCACCAAGGGACGACAAGAAGCGAAGGCGCCAACGAAGACCGCAAAGGCCTCCTCGGCAAGGGACTGGCAGCCGCTGCGACCGCTCGCAAGGAAAGTCGCGTCGCCAAGAAAAGTGAACGCCGGCGTTTCCGTCGTCCACGGCGACGTCGCGGGCGGCAACTGCAGCGGCCGCCGTTCCGATAACGGCACGACCTTGCGCGGACGGGATCGAGGCCCGAACCACCACCTGCAACCACCACCACCACCCCCCAACAACCGCCACACCGTTCGTCATCGCCGGGCACGGCAACTCGAAATGGCCTTTTCAGGGCCACAAAAAGATTCCGCACGAAGCGAAATGAGAAAACTGTTACTAATCGCGTATACGTACATTAAATAATGGCAGTTAGTATTCGCGTAACAAATTACCTCCTGTACGACCCGTCACCATCGGCAGCATCGTATTGTATAATAGTATACTTACGCACGTTTCGGCCTAAACCCGGTCGGTTAGTATAGAACGCGTTAATAATAGTAATAAATGAATAAATTCTTTAACTTAAATATCCGTGCGACGCCATCATACACCCACCGTCAAGGGCCGAAGTAAATACTAAAGCGGATCGCGTTGCCCGCTCTCATTTAAGCATTTGTTTAAATGGAATCCGAGCGCGCGGATGCGACCATATCTTCGGTTACGTCCCGATATAAAAATTAATAATCGCTTTACACACACACACACAACAACATACAATAGATTACCTATATACACCATACAACGTACATCTGTCGTCAAGACGACAACTAACACCTTCGTCCAAACTTCCCTTAATCATTTGTACATGACAAATGCGTGGTTCTGAAAGAAAACCGGTTCTAAGTGTCAGTTACGCTAACGACCGGGTTATAATCCCGCCGTCCCGCGTTCTAGAAACGGCCGCCGTGGCCGCCGATGAGTGGGCGGGCGTCGCTATCTATCTAGGCCCTCTCACCGCGAATTAACGTCGCGCCAACTGATATCTTCGGCATTATTGGTTTGACGCGTTTCGCGTGAATGGCGCACCAGGTTCGTATTCTTCGAACAATCCCACTAGGTACTTCCTCGCTGGCCTCCTGGAGGGCCATCACGGCGGAACTTTTGGAAAAGCGTAGGTCGGGTCTTTGAAATGCTTGCGCTATCTCCCTCACAGCCGTTGGAAAGGCCAATTTCCTGATCAAAATTTCCGTACTCTTTTTGGTATCGACGGATTCTCCCTGAGTTGCGACCGTGCCGCGGGCGGTAACGATGCGGTTTCTTAACGCCACCCGTGGCGGTGCGCTCTTGCGGCGGCCTTGGTCGCCAATTGTTTCCGTGCGCCTTGCCACCGGTCGACTTTCTGGCTGTCTGTTTCGTCTGCGCCATCAGTTGAGATGATAAGTGTCACTTGTTGCGATGTCGCGTGCGGTGCGAACTAATTAAAAAGATATACTGTGTACGCTGATGCTGCTTGCTACGATTTACCTGCTACGGTGGCGACGTGTGAGTATAGTAACGTTGGCTAGGCCGCCAGGGCTCGTTTTAAGCACTTCGCGGGGCACGGCGATGGGTTCGAATGTCGTTCCGGCGGGGCGTGGCCCACGCGGTCTATATAAACGCGCCGGCGGGTCGCCACTCGGTCCAGTAACAACAGAAGACGTCAGTCACGCGTTCTATCGATCCGTTGTATAAGCCTGCCTATAGATACCGAGACCCACCCTCAAAAATGACCGCCAGAGGTAAAGGCGGAAAAGGTCTTGGGGAAAAGGAGGGTGCCCAAACGTATGCAAACGTACTGTCGCGATAATATCCAGGCATCACAAGCCGGCCATCAGACGTCTCGCCAGCGTGGCGGAGTGAAACGTATATCGGGGCTCATCTACGAAGAGACCAGGGCGTATTGGAAAGTATTCCTGGAGAAGTCATCCGTGACGCGGTTACTACACGGAAACGGCCAGAGAGACCGTCACGGCGATGGACGTTGTGTAGGCCTTGAAACGTCAGGGTCGTACCCTTGTCGGCTTCGGCGTTAGAATCACGCATACGAGAGATCGCAGTCGCCAATGGGAGAGAGATTTTTGTTTGATTAAACAAAAAAAAAAAAAAAAACAAACTTACGACCGGTTCTTTTCAGAACCACAAATTATATTCAATTTAGAAGGATAAGAGGGGCTACGTACCCGACGCGGTGGTCGCCAGGACGTGTGGCGTGCCGAAAGATATCGCGCCGCCACGTTATTCAATGGCTTCGACGACAGGGACTCGCGATCGAACGGTCACGGGCCAAACTCTCGGCATTTATCTGAAGCAAACCGGATAGTTTTCATATTACAAATACGATGATATAAGCACACCAATTTACTATAATAATTATAAATTAATAAAGTTAATCATAATCATTATAAATAATTAATAATAATAATTCATAATAATAATTTCACTAATTGTATAATTATTAATAATAATTTAGTAAGAAGACTATGATAGAAACATATAATATAGAAATGATAACAGAGGGAATGATGGTAAATGACGTGAGAGGTGTGGATATTTAAAATAGGTAAAGTTGGTATACTAGAAAAAGTTGTGAGGGCAATAAGACGCGGTTGTTCCCAAGCGGTCACCCATCCAAGTACTAACCGCGCCGACACTGTTTGACTTCAGTGATCGACGAGAACTGGTCTTTTCAGTGTGGTGTGGTCTTGCCAAAGTAATACGCTAACGACGGCCTTTCAGGGACAGATAGAGAGGAAATAAAAAAAAAACTCCAATACTTTTTATATGTACGTTAATGCATATTACATGGCGACCGCCGCGACGGCACGGGACATGTCAATCATCGTCTCGCCTGTGTGCGGTCGCAGACGTTCAGATGGCCGTCTAACAGGGTTGCGATACAAAGTATCAGTTGTATATTCACAAAGAGAAAAGAAATGTAAAAGGGTGGATAAGACAGGCGCGCCCCTCCGTAAATTTCGAGAGCATTATGTAAGGAGACGGTGTGTGTCGCAGACGCAGCGTAGTTATAGAATTCTATAGCGAGCGGATCATGTTTGTGGCCCTGAAAGGGCGTGTGTGTATGCGCAGTTTTATTCGGTGCCGGGTAATCCGACGATGACACGATGTCGCCATCGTCGTCGGATATCGAACCCCCCCCCGCGCGCGCGCTAGGCTTCTTTTCGTCTTCTTCGGAGAGGACTGCTTGATTGTTGGCAGACGCCTCCTTGGGCGATCGTCAGGCCGTGGAGATAGTTTGGTTCAGTTCTCGTCATTTGCGGAGTGGAGTTGAGGATGTCTAGGTATGATGCGGTTCTCTTATTATCCCTGGCGCGTTAGGCCAATTCGAGCACTTCGGCGCGAGATCTCTATGACGGCGGCAGATAGACGGCCTCCGGCACGACGCGTTCCGCGTAATTGCCTTTACGCAACAGCCGATGGATACGACCGACGGGAACTTGGGAGACCGCCCTGCTGGACGGACTTCGCCTTGCCTTAACTTGCACTTTCCACGTCGACATGGATTTATATGAGTGGTGTTTGCGAGATAGCAGTTGTAGTGTTAGTGTGTTGGCTTCACCGACGGAGATACGAGATAGTGTCGGCTCGCGCTTCTACATCAGTTATAAGGCCACAGCGCCCTCTCGTATGCTTGGAACGGCCAGGCGCGTCATTGGCCGAGGGTGGCCCTGACGGTACGAGCACAGTGTAATAAAAACGTCAGGGTCATAGAATTTTTTACTCATTCTGACTTCATACGCCGCTCTAGTGTACGAGTCGATTATCTCTGCC